>VZUI01045534.1:0-29561 GCA_013401135.1 Cettia cetti | reverse complement strand
GTCGGTGCTGTACGGCTCGGCCGGCGGGGCCGCCGCGCAGCGAGGCGCCGGTAAGCGGGGCCGGGCCGGGCCGGGCGGGGAAGGGCGGGGGGCGGCCCCCGAGGGGCCCGTGACGGACCAGCCTCGCCCCCGCAGGTGCGGCCGCGCCCGCGCCGCTGCTGGCGCTCGCCCTGGTGCTGCGGACGCTCAATTGCTTCCTCGTCCAGACCAGCTTCGTCCCGGACGAGTACTGGCAGTCGCTGGAGGTGGCACATCGCATGGTCTTCAAATATCCTTCGCCTGCCGCGGCCCCGGCGGCGCCCTGGGCGGGGGGTGCCCGGTACGGCTCTGCCCGGCAATAAGGTGTTGGCTTGAGCAGCAACAAAAACCCCACCGTTCTGGCCCAAGGGTACAGAAGGTCTCGACCCGGATGGTGCGGGTGAAGTTTTTCCTTTCAGTTGGTCATGATCTGTCCTTAATATTCATAATTATGGTTACCTGACTTGGGAATGGACAAGCAGCTTAAGGGGCTACTCGTACCCACTGATCTTTGCAAGCATTTACAAAGCATTACAGCTGCTGGCTAAGGATAATGTTCAGATGCTGGTGAGTATAATGAAAAAAGTGTGCATCTGGTACTAAAATTCAATTTTAAAGCATTGTATTTAAACACAGTGTATTTTTATCTTTGTCCAAGTAAAATGCAAAGCCTTGAGTCTGGCAATTAGAGATGCGTGAGCACAGAAGCCCCACTGACTTCTCATGGGGGCAGAACTCCTAGATTTCCAGTCACAGCACTGATGCCTGCCACTGCAGAGGATTATTCTTGGCCTCCATCAATCTCTTGGATTTTCATACTGATTTTGTCTGGCACTACATCATAATTGCACAGCAGTCCAGTTTTCCAAAGTGTTTAGCTATGTATATTTGTACTCAACACACAAAAACTAACAGCCCCTTTTGATTCCTATTGGAGATGTAAAGCAGAAAATTCTACTTTCCATCTCTGAACACTTTCAGTTGAACTTTAGAAATCCTCTGTTTTGGCAGAAATACTATCCCTACCCAAGGACCTTACTGTTTCATTTTTAAAATCATAAAAAGCTGTAAAGAATATTGAGTAATTTACTATTTTCATACCTGAACAGTCACTCACTAATTCAGTCCTCTCTTCAAACTTGGAATTTAACTTAGTTTGTTGCAAGTACAGTTTTCTTTCTGCTTATATAGATCTGGGTCCCTAGGCTTGCACAGGCAATGCTGGCTGCTTTTGCTGATGTGAAGCTTTATTCATTAGTGCAACACCTTGAAAATTCAGAAACAGCAAAGTTTGTGGTGAGTCACAGCCTTTTAAATTATGAATGTTAAACACTGGTTTTGCATTGTAAATAAGAGCAAAATTATACGTCACACCTTGAAAAACTACCACCTTCATTTAGGTGAATTTGTTTTAATGTGTTCATAATTATTTTCAGTTCTTCTGCCAACTCTGTTCGTGGTTTACATGGTATTCCTGTACCAGAACTCTAACAAACACCATGGAGACTATTCTTACCATTTTTGCTCTTTCCTACTATCCAATAAAAGGCTCCAAGATGGGGAACAGGTGAGAAACTTTCTCCTAACAGTACTGATAATTTTTGGTTTGGGATGACAACAACCTACTGATAGAGTTGAGTAGTTAAAAGGTTAAATGAGTAGAAAAAAGTTAAATGCTAACTTTTTTCTTAATATCTAAGGCAGCCAAAGTCCCCTTAGTAAGAGTTCTGTCTCATGGAAGGAACACTAGTATTTCCTCTTAATATTTTTTTAGGATTATGTTATAGCTGGTATGTAAAATTAGCTATTCCCCTGTTTCCTTTTGCAAAGTGTGACTTTATGGGAATCTTTATTTTAAATTTTAAAAAACTGGAATATATAGTAATTTGGGAAAAGGCAACAAAAGGCTTTTGGGGTCAGATACAGATGGATTCGTGGTCACAATTTTCTTTACTGCTCGCTATTTTTAAAGTAGGTACCTCTAGTTAGCAACTCCATTGTAACAATGCAATTCTAGAGTTGCAGCCTTCCAAGCAAAGCAGTTATCTGCACTCAGAGAGTCAAAGTTACCTGCAGTATGAAAAACTTTTGGCCAGAGACATGACAGTTGTTGAAATGTCACTGTGCAAAAGAATTGAGCAGACCTTTTGATAAGCTGCTGGGTTTTTTCTGTCTCTTCCTTCTAGTTGTAAGTATCTAGCTTTGGTAGCACTTGCAATTGTTATTCGTCCCACTGCTGTTATCCCGTGGATACCTTTGGTCTTCAGTCATTTTTTGCAAGAACAGAGGAAAGCAGACCTTATCCTATACAAGTGCATTCCAGTTGGGTAAGTTCTTTCTCAATTTAAACTGGGACTGTGCACAGCTACATCTTAAGATTGGTTTTACCACTGCAAAGGCAGACAAGCCAAAAAGCTGCTATCATGTAAATAAAAAGAGAACAAATAGAGTCCTTCTGCAAAAGTTTAAGGAATGGGCATGTTTCCTTTAAACTGATGTATATGCTGCAAAAAAGCACCAGGAAAGATTTCATGATGGTGACACATAAGCAGCTTTCCAGCTTAATGTGGGATTGTGCCAAGGATACCAGGTGATGACCAGTAGCAGTGTAAAATGGCCATGAGTATGGATAATCTCAAAAATACTAGAAATCAGAGTTTTGACAGCTATCTGGAGAAGATACAAAAGCAATTCAGGCAATATCAGTGCAACAAACTTTCCATTTTTGCAGATTGGTCACAGTAGGAACCTCTTTAATAATTGACCGTGTGTTTTTTGGTGAGGTAAGCTGTTTTAAACTTGACTTATAAGAAGAAGGTTGGGGTTTAGTATTTTAGCATTGATGGATATTTCAGACTTCTCTGACTTCTCTTGTTTCTGTGACAGTGTCTGGCCTATGATCTCTAAATATATCCTAAGTCACAAACCCTTGAACAGGCTTCTCAGGTATTTCAAATGATGGAGCGCTACATAAAATCGGTGTGCTCAGTCCTCAATAGTTATCAACAAACTGCAAACTTACACACTTCTGGGATTAATTGTTAAATATAGGAAGTCCATGCTGAGTCTTAGTAAAAACAAACCAACCTTAAATAGGAGTGAAAATGTATTCTCTAGGGCCAGTGATGACTGTGTAATTCAACATAGCTGTTGGGTTTGACTTTGGATTTGTGTTTAACTCCCCCCCCATCTCCCAGTGGGTACTGGTTCAGCTGAACTTCTTGAAATTCAACGTGCTGCAGAATTTGGGAACGTTTTATGGCTCTCATCCTTGGCATTGGTACTTCACTCAGGGACTCCCAGTCATCTTGGGTCCCCATCTGCCTTTCTTTATTCACGGCTGTGCTCTGGCACCAAGGAGGTACCACATCTTTCTCCTGGCAGTGATCTGGACAGTGCTGGTGTACAGGTAATGTCTCCTGAGTGGAACTGCTGCCTCTCACTGCCTGTGTTCTTTGCAAAGCTCGTGTACTCTACAGAACAAAGCAGCATAGTATTCAGGTTAAGTGATAGAAAACTTGAAACTATTCAAACACTCCAAGAAATGCAGTCAGTTATAAAACTGGTTCTAGAATTTTGTGTAATACTGCTTCTTGTGTTCTCACCAACATGTATCTTTAGAATTGATTAGACCTTTAAAGAATAATTCATTATGAAATGCAATTGAAAATGTAATTTAAAAAATTCTAGAACCAACACTCAATCACCCAGCAGGTGTTTAAGCAAAAATAGAACTAGTTAGAAAACTGAATTCACTAGATGCTTGTTAATGAAAACACGATTTCATTTGGTTCTTTAATACATCCCTGGTAAGATGAGATGTTCTTAGACCTCTAAAACTTACTCCATTCACAAATTTACATACCTCTCTTAACTATCATAAGACTGTATTTCTCATTTTAAGCTCAGAAGTATAAGAAAAGGTAAGTTTTTATCTCAAGCATCAGAATTAACTGCAGATTAAACAGGAGAGAAACTTTCACACAGGAAAAAAATTACCACAAGTAAATAAATACTAAGCAATAAACACTTTTATACTATCATAGAAATGGACCACAGCAAACCAGTAGCAAGACCAGAAATACCATTTCTTCTTTCCAACTCAAAACTGGAAGTAGCTCTATTGGAATTAGAACTTTTTTACCTCCCTAAGTCTTGTAAGAACCTCTTTGATTCCCAAGACACGAGTGTTGAAGTAATCCCCAAAAAAGCCCAAAAAGTAGGCATGAGAAATTGTGTATTGTTGTATTAGCAGGGCTAACTGTTAATTTGCTAGATACAAATGGGCACTTGAATCTTAGCTTTTCATCCACACTATTTATTGTGTCTTATTACAGAAAACAGATTGGTGAAGTAATGGCTAAATTACATCTAGTTGTCAAAGAATCAGACCACTTAATTGTAGTAGCCAGGAGCTTTTACCAATGCTTGCTTTAAACTGACCAAATAATTTTAATTCAAATGTACTTATTATGTTCTTCAAAAGTGACAATTTGGATTTTTACTCTTAACTGCTTCAACACCAAATGCTTCTTAATACATGTGAGTGCTCTTCCAGTCCTCTGTGCTCTAAAACACATTTTGTCAACAGAACTGAAACATTTAACTTTCTTGATGTACTATTACATGTTTTATTACAGCACATTGAGCCATAAGGAATTCAGGTTCATCTATCCAGTACTGCCATTCTGCATGATTTTTTGTGGTAAGCATCAGTTTCAAATGTCTTGCAACTGTACCTGGATATAATTTTTACCCAAAAAGAGAGTGTTAATGGTCAATGTAGGTATTTGATAAAGGATTTGTAGAATTAGCCTAGCCTTTTCTTACAGCTAGGTAAAAAGAGAAAAAAAAAAAAAAGAGGAAGAGCAAGCGACTGTAGCATAAATAGAGAATAGTTTGGATTCTTTATGGATAAAATGTAGGGATAAAAGTATTCCTGCAAAAACATGACAATTGTGTCAGTGATTCCTAACTTTTCAGCACTGCCACCCTTAAAATGAATTTTGCTCCTTGGCTCCTTTGTAGTATTCTTCCACACTTTCAAATACGCCTGACAAATGCCTTTCATTATGCAAGAAAAGAATTAAAGGACCCTTTTCGAGTTTCAGATGTTACAAAGGAAGATTAAAATTTCTGGAACATGTAGCTTCAGTTTAAATACAAGTTCAAAACTGATGAGTCATTGAACACTGTAATTTTCTTTAAGCTATTTTGCTAGTCTAAACAAAAGTAAATCTTATTTCAATGATTTTGATCTCTGCTAAAATCAAATATGTTGTAAGTCTTGACTTAATTCAGTAGCAGCAAGATGAACCCATTCTACCTTACATGCAGAAGAATTCCAGTCCAATAACAAAAAATACTGAGTATCCCTCAGCTTTTATGTCTGCAAGGGAATGAGGTCATCTATACAATTTATCAATTCATTATCATCCATTTGGATACTTAAAAGAAAAAAGTACAGAAGTTACTTCTGCTGAGTCCATGGTTATAAAGAGATCTTAATTGCTCAAAACATTATAAAATAAAAGCAGAAAGAAACCCACATGAATTTCAAAGTAATTTCCAGGCACACAAACATAAGCCAAGAGCGTTTCACAAAAGCAGTAAAAAATGCCCATAATAGAATGTTACCAACTGTGTTTAAACCACAAGTGGATTTGTGGGCTTCATCTTCATCCAAGATACAATTTGGCCGAACTAACCAACTGAAGACTAATTTAATTTGCTTGTTACTGATTTCTGGAACATACTTTGTTTTCTGTGATTCAGTACAGGTGTCACAAAGCTACATAAAATATTTTTCTCATGATACTGACAAGCACATGACTTGAAAAGGGTTTTCAGACTAGCTACAACATGAAGTTGGTGTCTGTGCCATGTTCATGATCTGTGCCATCTTCCATCTAAGCTGTGGTTGTGAGAAAGGAGCTTCTGCAACCATCTCCCACCAGGAGAAATGCCTTTTCCCATTCTTAGCTCCTTCAGGAAAAGTAGGGAAAGGGGGCGGTGATTGGAGATGGAAAAAAAATGGAGTATGTTCTCCCAAAGCCAGCAGCTCAAAATTTAATAACAATAAAGAAATGCTGTAGTTTTCAGCATTTTGGAGAAAAAGAATACCACAGCCATGCACATGTATTTACCATTTATTCTGGCTCTATGTGGACTTGCATGAATCAGAACACATCAGTAAGTTCCCATATATCATTCACCCAGGCTATCGAATGGACTGGTTTTCACTACAAGAAACAGAATGACAAGAGACAAAGCATTTGTTTTGAAACTGTATTTCTGTATTTCAGGAGACAAGTGTGAGCTTAAGATTTACTCTGTTAAATTCAAGAATTAAAGAATGAAGTCTAACCTTTGAATTTCCATTCAAAGAGTAAAGACTCAGAGAACACTGTAGTTAAGTATCTCCAGGCAAAGTATTATTATTGACTGAGTAATGGTTTGCCACCATATTAGGGTACTTTACAAAAATGTGTGAGTTGTTTATCTCTCAAACTTACTCAAATGTTTCTCTAGGATATTCTTTGAAACACCTGAAAGCATGGAAGAAAACTGCAGCAAGTTTCCTGCTCTTATGCAATTTAGTGGCAGCCCTGTACGCAGGCTTGGTTCACCAGCGAGGCACTCTGGATGTTATGAGTCACATCCAGCAGCTCTGCAGTGACTCTCAGCAGTCACAGGCTTTTGTCTTCATCCTGATGCCGTGCCACTCTACTCCATTTTACAGGTATTAAAGGCATTAACAGTGTGCCACACTGGAATCCAAACAATTAGAAATCAAGATTGCTTTTTTCCAAGGCTTAATATATTGAGATGGATAAATGTATGCAGGAAGAGTTTTGATTTTTCATACAGTTAATAGAGTGAATAGGGGACAGAAGCCAAATGCTTACACCACAGAAAAAAATTCAGCATCTAAGTCTTATTCATTTTTGTGGACTAGCTTTGTATGAGGATATGCAGTAAGTCTAATGACTTCACCAAGTATGTCACACTTCTTCCTTATGGTAACATATGTAGCAAAACTAAGCACTAATTGCTACAATCAAAATGTATTAATTTTACTTTAATTTTGCTGCTAGGCAGTAAAGAAATGTCATTACAACAGAGTGACTGAGGTCACTGCAAAAGGTTTCCAGTAGATACTGGCAAATAAACAAAATGTTAAAGCAGATAGTGAAGCTGATATGGAAAAGTACCTTTTTAAGAAACCGATATTGGTATTTTTATTAAGATAAATGTATTTTCTGTTAACTGCTAACAACATAATCCCAGCAACTTGTAGCTGAGTCTGCTTGTTCTACTTTGCTTTCATATGAATATTGAAGGGAAGAAAATACTAATCTGAGGGAAAAAAATTAATCTATTTTTTGTTTGACTGAGGTGTATTTTAAGTGATAAGTCATTTAAAATCTCTAATTCTGGTCAGTTTATCATGAAATATGTGTTTTTGTTTTTCTCCCTAGTCATGTTCACTGTCCTCTAAAAATGAGATTCCTTCAGTGTCCCCCAAACCTTACTGGCAATGAGAGTTATGTTGATGAAGCAGATGTGTTTTACTCTAACCCACTTGGCTGGCTGAATAAGGAGTTTTACAATGACACACAATTACCCAGTCACTTGATCCTCTTCAATGTGCTAGAACAGGTATGGGAACTGCAAGATGAAACAAACTACTCCTGAGGATAAGTTACAAAATAAATTAGGGAAGAGTTGTAGTTAATTTTTTCTTTAAATTGTTATCCACAGCTTTTTAAAACATAGCTTATATTAAAATTGACCCCTCTAGTCCATAATAAGAGTACTGATATCATTCCACTTATATATATTTAATGTTCACATATGCCCTCTCCTCTGTGCAAATTCTACAGGCCACAAAGTAATGTTTTATGGAATTCTTCTCAATCCATGTTAAAACAAATGTGCCATCTGTTCCCAGAAGCTGCACTTTTGAGTAAGCAACAATGAAAAGCAAAAACATCTGCAGTCACAGTACCTTTTAACCCCTCAACTCTTTAATGAAGTCCATGCACTCAAACAATGGTGGCTGGTGAATATCCGCTCCAGTCAGGATCAAACAGGATAGGTACTTCTTTTTCTAGCAGGCTTTCCTAAAATAAAGGATAAAGCTTCCCAGGGACAGTTGAACTTGATGTTGGCAAGAGACTTTGGAACACTATTATGCTCCCAGTTGTGTTTTCTTACTGTGGAAATTAATGTATGTTCATTTACAGGAAATATCATCGTTTCTAGCTTTAAGGGGCTATGAGAAAACAGCCACTGTCTTTCATACTCATGTGCCTCAAGGACGAGTTGGAAGCCACATCTCCATCTACAGGAGAAAAGCTGAAATGAATTATCCCTGAAGATGAGTGTCTGCACCTCGGCCCCAATGAGATCAGCTTTGCACACCAATAGCTGTGCTTAGACCTCGTTCTGCAGAAAGGAGAGAGCAGTGAGTGTGAAATTGGGGAAGTCAAATGAAGTTCCGTGAGGCAGCCAGTGGCTGCCTGCAAACACAAAGCTCCTCCTGAAGGCAGCTTCAGTAGCAGTAGGGCAGGGTGGGGTTGCTGACCTACCGTACAACACTAGAAAACACTGGGGAGACCAAAGTTATATGAATACTAAGCAATAAAATACAGACAAGATTGGACCATTTTTATAGAATTGTATACAGCTATGCTAAGTTTCTTTTATAAATAAAGACTTTTACCCACAATGTCTTTTTTATTTTTCTTCTACAATATGCAGATATGCAAGACATTTCAAGTGTTTAAATCAGCACGCTGGTTAGAATGCAGCACAGCAAATTCTTCACAATTCAACAGGCTCTTGAACCCCCCCAAAGACAGGAAGCAAATATAAGGTTACAAAACACTAACAAATACAATACCACAATGTTGACCTATTTTTTGAAGGATGAGATGAAGTTAGTATATCAAACATTGGAGTTAGTAGTTGGTACATTATGCATGGCTCAAGCTTTAACTACACTAATGGAATGCAATTAAGCATTTTTTCATACACAGGTCATGGCATGCCTAGATTCTGCAACAATACTGCTGGCACCCAAACTATCTTCACTTCCAAAGAACAGTTAAAGCAACGGTACAGAATATGCAAATTAGAAAGCCTGACTTCTGCCTGTTAACAAAAATATGTAAAAATCAAATCATTCAGAGAAAAAACTTGCATCTTGCTGCTTTGTTGAAAAACAATTAATTTCCAGAGAGGCTGTGAATTTAAATCTTAGTTTTTACAATAAATTACTCAATATTTTGGATCAAAGGGTAGTTGCCCCAATTCTATTTCAAGATTTGCCATGTGTCTTCCGTTAGTGCGACCATGTTTATGCCATTTACCTTCTCTTTTATTACGGTGTTGGTACTTCTGAGCTTGTTTTTCATGTCTGGAATTTTCAGTTTGTGTAAAGGGTCTTTTAGGTCGACTGCAAGGAGTAAACAAAAGCTTATTACTACTAAAAGCATTTTGAAACACAATTACATTTTCAAGTACAGCTTTTAACATGCTGAGGTTCATTGAAAACAAAATTTGTAGTAAGTAGTCCTTTAGCTTGTAATAAAAATGGGGGAGGCATTTGTTTGTTTAAATCATCAATAAGGTGGTACATATAAAAGAAATGCTTTCTAAAAATAGAAATGCAGCTGATGTCACAAAACTTCTCAATAACAGTATCAGTAAAAGAATTTGGAATTGTTTTTTTTCAAAATGAAATTCTCACAAATTACGTATTTAATTTAAAAATAAAGTTCATTAATAATACATTAGGAAGATGGATTATAAATAAAATCATAAATCTTATGTATTTGCCAAAACCACATTAACTGGGTAGCTGATAATAGGACTATCATCCTAATGGTTCAGCTTTCAATAGAAGAAAGTGCTACCTCACGTAATACTTAGTAACCCCAAAGTAGTTACTAATTCAGACTTCCAGTTGCAGTAAAGTACATGAAATGATAAATAATACAAGTGTAAATCTGAGAACACCTTTAGATCCAGGAAAGGAATGTAGGAAACAATTGCCACCAAGGGCCATTGTGAGCAAGTCTGAACAAAATTTAGTCAGGGTCAGGATCTGAACTAAAGCCTGCTATGTGATGAGCTCTGCTCTGGGCATACAGACTAATCCAGTATTACACTACCAGAGAGTAGTGAAATGTATCTGCCAGAACAGGACTCAGAGACACCTCAAATACACTCAGAAACCTCATTCAGCAAAGGACAACAAGGAAGCCCTAGTTAATGCTGCAAGACAGTTATTCATTCTATCAGATGGGCAATCAGAACTGTTCGGTCTAAAGAAAGCCTACTGGCAGTTACAATTTTCTAAAGAACCCAGCAGAAACATCAGATTGTGCAATGCACATGCACAAAATTTATATAAAAGATACTACAGATCCACTTTATATAACATAATCTAATATTTCCACTAAGTCCTTCAGAAAGTCTTCTAGCATATGTGTGTGTATATGTATACACACATATACATACATACACATACCTGCTCAAAGACCATCCATTACAAGAAGGACATTGGTTGTCTTTACAAAAACCACTTCTTTGTTTTAACAAGTTCAGGAAACATGGAAACAAACCTGGGTCCATACTGGGGTGAATTATCATAATGGAAGTAGTATCTGTAGACGTATTTGTCCAAATCCTCAAAAACCTTTTCATTATCACTTTGGTATTCCTTCATATCTCCCAGGTAATCCTTGACATCATTAACAAAATCAGTGAACAGCATCTGGTCGTGTATAAACAATCCATTATGAAAAAACTTATTGATGAAATTTTCTAGTTCTCTCCAATGATGGAAGTTATGCACAACTTGTTGCAAATACTTTCTCATTAGCCGATTAAATTCATCCACCCTGATGGGATCCGAAACTCTGTTAAAGAGACTAATGAATTCTTGATGAGCACATTCAAAAATACCAGAGCAGCCCTTTAGGGCAAACTGATGTTTCCTATTACAAAAATGATCATTGAGACATTTCTGGGAATCTGAATCTTTTTCAAATGTTGTAAAATGATGTTTTCTTCCATTTTTGGATTCTTTTGGCATGTGAGGTCCCCTGTAATGCATGTGCTTCAGATTCTCGTAGGAGTTATGGTCTCGGTAAAAGGTTCGAGCTTTCTTGTTTGCCTCATATCTTCTATCGCTTGATGACTTCTCTTTTTCATCAAAGATGTTTTTTGTGGTATCTTTGAAGTGTCGGAACGTAGACTTTACAGAATCTGAGAATTTTTTCAAGTTTTCTTTCACTGCTTCTTTAGCCTGCTTAATCTTTTCTTTATGGTGTCTTACAAACTCTTTCGTGGAATTTTTCATAGCATCAAAAGTTTCTTTAACTGAACCAAAAAATGTCTCCTTTGATTTCTTTCTACTCTTATTTTGCCCTTTAATGCCTTTCTTTTGTCCATTTTCATTTATTTCTTGTTTTTCAGATTGGTCTTTTGCTTCAACATACAGCTTCTCCCATAAGTCAGAGCGTTGTTGCTCAAAGTTTAGCTTTTTTTCTAGTTCTACCAGTCTTCCTCTCAGAGTTTCTATTTCTTGATTTTCTCTTAATGTCTCATCATCATCATTAGCACTGTCAGGTGTTTGACGAGAACTTAACTGTTCCAGTTCCTTTTTCAGAGCTTCTGTAACATGACGTTCTTTGTCCAGTTCTCGCCTCAGCATCTGGGCCTCTGCGAACAGTGTTTCCTTTTGCCTGAGAAAATTGCTGTTCCTTTGCTTTTCCTCTTCCAAATGCTCCCTTAGTTTCTGATTTTCTATTACAATAGATTCAGTGCTACTACCTTTATCTTCTAAGTTTCTAATTTGTTGTCTTAGCTTCCTTAATTCTTCCTGAAGTGAAGCCAAAGCTTTTTCTTCCTTCTCTAGAGATTCTCTTAAGTGTTGATTTTCTGCAGCAAGACTTTTTTTTTGAGAATCAAAGGATTTCTTCTCCACCTCAGTAAAGGTCAAACATGTGGCAGGATCTCCCTTGAGTGACTAAAAAAAAAAAACAAAAAGAAAACAAGCAGAAATACTACAATGAGAATTTTTACAATTTTAGCTCGAAAGATGAAAAACCAAGGTAGCCCAAACAGAGCTTACTTGTCATTTTGGATGCAGTGAAACATGCTCAGCAAGATGCAAAAATAGAGCTGGTTTGTTTATCTCAGTTGGGTTTGTTTATCACACGCTTTCTTGGCAACAAAGACCATGTGAGAAACTCTCCCAGCCAGCCAGAGGTCATCACCCCTCACTTATATTGGTTTAAGTAGCTAAAGGATAGTCAGTTGGGTACATGAACTCTAACATCTTAAAAGGAAATCAAAGTTTGCAAGTTTGCTGTTGATTTATGTTCAGCAAACTGGATTTACAGATTACAAAAATAAATTAGCAGAAACAAAGGCATTTAGCTGTTGGGACAGAAATTCACACACTGATTTTGAACCAAATCTGTTGCTGAAAATAACTGTTTGTGTAACTATATACTAACACAAAAGAAGTTCCCCAGTCTGTTGGCATCATTGACAAGCTCTAGAACATACTGAATTATGTACAAATGCTGTTAACAGACACATAAAAGAAAACCTAAAAAAAACCCAGATTCCCTAATCTTCTCTCTAGATGACGCAACAGTAAAAAATCAGAAATATGGCTTATGTATTTAAAAAATTAGTAACCACTGATAATTTAGAAAGCAAATTCACAAAACCTGTAGGTCCAACACGTTTTTAGAAGCATTTTCTACTTCAGCTGTCCTGATTAATGACACCCTGGCATTCTATCACAGGGAAGGAGTCTCTGTGTCCAGATAACTCCTAGACTACAGACATAAAATCCAGTACTGTTTAAACAGATTCCAAGAGCAAATCCAATCAATGTAAATCTTTGTCAAGAATTCAGGGGAACGTTCTCTGAAAGAACTTACTAAAGACAAATATGTAACGGATTTGTGTGAGAAATTTATTTCATTTTGTGTAATATACACACATAATGAAAGACTTTTGCAATGATTTCAGCTAAGCTCACACCTACCCCCATTTTGTGGTGCACTTGATCTCCTTGCTCTTGTTGGCACTGGTAAAGGTCATCTTTCATATCTTTTAATTCACGTGTCTTTGTCACCAGCTGCTGCTGTTTCTGGATCTGCACCGTACCTACAAAGATAAAAAAGTTTCTTTTGATAGAGTGACTTAGAGTAAACAGTTAGAGGAACAGAGGAACCTGAACATAACCTTCATTCTCTCTGCAAATTCAAAAGCATTCTTACCTTGCCATTTCAGCCCTGTCATTACCAGGAACTCTTTAGCTGTAGCAAAATTGTTTCTTTCAATACAGTTTCTCAGACCAAAAAATTTGCTTCTACACTCTTTTTTAAATTAATAACATATAAAGGAATTTTGGAACACTACATAGAAATAAGTTAGATCCAAACCAACAAAATTTATGCAGGAAAGAATATTTGAGACTTCTCTGTAATTTTTTTAGTAACATGCAAGTCAACCAGGATAAAAGGGAGACTATTGGTCCATGCATTATCCACTTCAGAACAACAACCTTGACTGTTAATTGAATTACATGAACAAGAGGGTACTAGCACAGTATTTAAATTTTCATGCAGAAATGCAATTATTACACACTGCTCACAAAGCAGCAAGTATTGCAGGCCCTGTCTTGTCCTTCTTATCCATAAGCAATGACTACAGAGTAAGCAACTGTCCAGTTTTTCAATTGACAGGCAAAGGCTAAGACACCCTGGTTTTCAGAAGAATTTTCTTTGCTGTACTAACTACCAACTTTTTTTGTCAAGAACAACTTCTTGACTGATACTTCCTCACCTAACACAGGTTCTCTAAATCCTAACACTGATGTAGTTTTTATATATTTGCTTTTAAGATTCTCTTGAATTGACTCTAGAGAGGAAGACAACAGCAATTTTTAGGTATTTCTTTCAAAACCAATGCAGCATATTCAGAGCTCTATTTCTGTATTTAAAGACAGGGAAGATGTATTGTTAAACAGAAAAAATACTGTAAGTACACTTATATCAATGAATGCTTTATGCTCTCTTAATTTTCATCTATTGTCAAGTGTGACCTTAAAAAAAGACTGTTATATTAAACCAAGTTGAACTATAATAGTTCAATTCAGCTAAGCGAAGGCAACATTTTTACAGCAATGATTTTAAATCTGCCGAGTCCTAGTAAACACTTCTTGGGAGCACAGATCCTTTCATAAATTAATTTAAGTATACTGACAAAAATTTGGTTTTAATATTACTCTTTTATAGATAGTTTAGAGGAAGTCCATAGTTCCTAACAATCTAAAGCCTGCATCTGAAAAATCATCATTTAGTGTAAAGGGTTCATGTTAGGTGAAACCTGAATTACAAAAAAAACACTTAAAGCTGTCTTTCTCTCCTTATCAAAAATCCTAAATTAGGTACAGTAAGCAAAAATGGCATTTAGCAACACAGAAAAATGAACATATTGAGGTGCCATTCCTCAGTAATTGGTTTGTGATTCCAGCTGGTACTCTAAGTCACAGTATCCTTCAGATTTTAGGTAACCAATCCAAAACCCCAGCATTATAGCTATAGTCTCCCTTGCAGTTTCTGGTAAAGAAAAAAATTAAATATCTGAATATCCATAAGGAGACATTTTTCTGGCAAGGACTTTCTACTTCATTTAAGCTTCACCTGTTACTGAAGAGTTTACCCTCTTTTAGTTCTCCTTCCTAGAGCTTTATAGCCAGTTAACTCAGTTTAATACTGATTAGGATACAGTTATTGATTAAAATCTAACCCTGGTTGCTTTCTACATCTCTAAAAGTCTTAAGGGGGTGCTAGAGCTCTAGCTAAAAGGAAAACACTATCCTGATATTGACCCCCCAAAAAAAGAGAAGTAATTTTATAAAAAGTTACCCCTTCCAATCCTCTTACATGACAATTTGCCTAGCATTAGATGAGTGCTGTGGGAAACATTCATTCCAAGCTGAACCACAAAAATACAAAGTAGTTCTCTAGGGAGATGGACTTCTCTCTGCAAGTTCATATTGCAAAAAAGAAAAAAACAAAACTAAAAATAGGAAGATGGAACCAGGACTTCATTTCCTTTCTAGTGGTAGAAAGTTATCACATAGCCATGAAGAACTTTCACGTGAAGAAGCAAAAACTAAAGCCACACAGAGTTGCCTTCTTTCTGCTGAAAATGCTGCCATCACTGTCATCAGTGATGACAATTTTTATTAGAAGTACAGATTCAATGAATGAACAAGTGAATTCCTTAAAAAATGCATTACCCTGAGTCCAGGTTCAAAGTGTATTTTTTATCCATAGACCTCCAAGTTCTTTAAAAGGATAGTATATATCATTGACACCAAACTAAACACAGTGAAGTGATAAACAATTGAAATCTCAAGTTCCCACCACAAGCACTATCACAGACTGGTCTGGTCATTGTGCTCCTCTATGCCTGTAGCATGCCAGTGCTCACCAACCAGTTTTCACACCAGTTACTACTACCTGCTACATAAAATGTGTTTGTATGATTGAATTAGTTGTTCCTGAGACTTGATTTTTTGTTTTATTTTCATAATGTAAGTATGCATACATATATGGATATGTGTGTACACATACACACACACGGTTTAAAAAGTAAATCTGAATGCAAGCACAGCATCCACGGTATGTCACTCAAGGCTCTTACCTTCAGGTTTACCTAAGAACAAAAAAAAAATTGGGATCAAGTGAAAATTAATACAAATCTCAAAAGAAGTGCCAAAATTTAAACCCTAACAATTAGTCAACACCAAATCCAAAGAGAATGATATCCCCCTTCTTCAACTGAATCACATGTCTTTTTAGAAAGGCACACTGTCTAAAACTAGAGCTACTCAGGAAAAATTACTGTTTACCACATTACTATATGAAGGAGCGTATATTACATATAGTTGCACTGCTGAAGGACCTACCTGTATTACCAACACAGCAGCAGTTGCTTTCTCTCATTTTTAGGTTTAGGTTGTCAGCAGAGAACAAGAAGAAAAAACAGCATTTGCTACACACGATGTGGACCCCGTGTGCTCTGCCTCCCCTGAACTCACCATAGAAGTGTCCAAAGCCCATGCTGATGGCGATCACCAGCGCCAGGATGATGCATCTGTTGAGGCCGCTGCTGAACTGGCGCTTGTGCTGCTCCTCGCGGGGCGGCTCCGCCTCGGCCTCGGCCGGTGCCGCCCCCTCGGGCTCGGAGCTCGACACCCCGCGCTTCCTGGGGCGCCGCTTGCGCACCGCGGGGCTGCTCTGGCTGCTGGTTTCATCGCTGCTCGACTCAGCGGGGCTGGCCTGAGATGGAAACACTGAAAACCAGCACACAGCCATGGTTAAAATGCATTAAATATTGCGGTCAAGAGCAAACTCAGCATCAAGAGCCATAATATTTATGAAAAATAGATTTGGCGTTTATTTTGGAGAACACTAATAAAATTCAAAATCTAATGATCTATTTTGTGATGGAAATTATGCAAGGAATGTGTGCTCTCCAAAGTTAAAAATTATATTTTTAAAACTAAATTATAAAGAATCAAGAAATCATCAGTAAAAAGTTGTATGGCACTTCCCCAAACCTTATCACTCACTCATTACAAAGTGTTCCAGTCAATCCTGCCTCCCAAAGCATCTACATGTACTGCCTCTGCAAATTCTTGTGAGGTAGAAAGACTAAGAATTCAGTTTTCCTCCTCTTGCGGCTATTAAAACTGAAATACTTAATAATGAAAGAGCAATATAAAGGCTTGCTAAAAGAAGGCCTCCTAGAAGACAGACACGGTTTTGTCACATACTCTCAAAAAACTTCATTCTGTGATCTGCATGTAACTGCAGACAAAATTCCATTAAAGTTCCATTAATGTAGCTATTAGAAATATTCAAAATCAAGATATGAAATTATTTAAATATGCAATTTTTTTGAGTTTTAACATTTTTGTTAAATAATTGTTAACATTTTTACCCACCTTTCAAAAATGTCATTTTCAACCACTACTGCACAGGAAAAAAACCACTCAAGTACTTTTCTGTTTGTTCTTTCCCAACACTCTGCTATTACCTGACTGAAGTTTTGGTAAATTGGACAAAATTTGACATAAGAACAAATTCTAACCTTAAAAAAAATACCTTTTATAGAATTTTTGCAAAATTATTGTTATTATACCACTTATATGTTCATGTTACAATGGCCCAAAAGCCACATATTCTAACCAGGAGAATAACAACAGAGCTGTAATTGCTTGTTCCCATTTGTACAAATGCTTGCTACTGCAAATAGATTTATATAATCCAGTATGTAAGTAATTATTATTTATTCTCCCCCCTTTAAAAGCATATCTTTCAAATGCAATGTAAATATCAAGAAGACGCAGTAGTAGGGTGGAAAAGTATCTTTTATGTATCTGCATTCTGTACCTAATTCACATGTCTGGAATAAATTCAATGGGACCAGTGAAGTCACCAGACATGACAAATTACTCCTGCTTGGACACTAATTTTGCAGCTCACAATCACACAATGCTAATGTCCCTCCTAGAAATTACAACATTACTCAAAACATAAAAATACAAATATAGAGAAACTGTCCTTGAACAGTTCACAACTGAAAAATCATTTGTTTGAGCAAAGCCATGCACACATCACTGAACAGACAAAAATGCCAAGCAGTGCTAGCTATTATCTATAAAATGTATTACCACTTAAGATTCTTCACTTAAAATAAATTACAACTTGATAGAAGTGATTTCATCAAGCCCAGAAAAGATTATCAATTAGTATCTGGAACACTTCTTATTTCTACGTCCACGGACAAGCAACATGACAGATTATGAAAAACAACTTCCACCCTTAATAAAATACCCCATTTTAGTAAATCAGTCAAACCAGACCAACCAAGCAGACTTTGCAATAAAGACAAATCACTTAAACAGTGACTCAGACATAAAGACACTTAAATGAACTTATATAGCTTAGTAGAGAAGGACACTATTTTAGAATCAGTCATTTAAGCAGATGCATTCTTCCCAATCCTGGAAAACAAAGGCAAACATTCAGAACACATTCCTAGAATGCAGGGGTCACACATTATAGAGAAATATACAGGACAAACTTAGTAAGAGGTGTTATTCTTGCTCATCCGTGGGTTTTTTTAGGGTTTTTCAACAACCAAGAAAGCTTACACATATGGAATACAAAAGTGGTTAAGGAACAAGCTGCTTCTAGCCAAATGGGAAAATTCTTTGATACACACTGGACAGCAAAGAATAGGAAAGGAGAAAAAAAGACAATCAGAAAGAAAAATGCTGTAAGACACTTGGAGCCATTCATAAGCACTTACTGGCAAGTTGTCAACAGCAATTACACTTTCAGGCAAGAAAGACACTGCCTTAGAGCTGCTGTAAGAGTACAGTACAAAGCTCTAATAGTACGAGGATGGAATGGGCTACAATTGAAACAAAGTGTGACCACAATAGCAGTCCAAAATCCTAGTTTCTACTGTGATCTTGAAGTGTCAGATTTATACCAGAAATCAGATTAAGTCAGTTGACATTTCTGCTCTGCAGCATATGGGTACTTCTGCTGGCTGAACATCACTCATTAAGCAATATTAAAACATTTCTGTTTGCATGATGAAGACAGCCTAAACAGGAATTGGTTTGCAAAAAGAAGTGGCAGAAAATCCTTGTAGAACACTTTAGTATCTAGGGTTTAGAATCTGAGGCTCATCCCTTTCCAACACAAAAGAACACTCAACAGGAAGTGGATGGCAAAGATTTCTGTTGCCACTTTTTGTCATGCTAAAACTTTGGCATTTAAAATAATTGCGAAAATACTCCTGACATTTTCTGCAATACTTGATCAACTGAATGCACAGCACTAAAGGCCATGCTGAAATCAGCTTAAAGTTAGAAGGAATAAACTCCTTTTGCCAGTCACACGTAGGCTTGGAATCCAATAAGAATTATCCATTTAAACAATCAGGCACACGCATTAAAATGTACTACAAACCTTACTGATGTCTGCTCCAAACCTACATGCAAGGTTAACATCTTTTTAAAGAAGCACATAAGACACTGACAGCTTAGCCAAGTTCTTCAGCGAGGATTGGCTTTCAGCATCTGTCTAGAACATGACTACTACAAGATCAAGTCAGGTTGTTATCAAAAATGGTAAGAACACTCCATGCAAGCCATAAGCAACCAGCTTTGCACAAGCTGATCAAATTTAATCACACCACCTTGGAAAGGAAGACTGCGAGATACATGCTCTTTCACCTCATTTCCCCATCCCCATACACAATCAGGAATCTTCCACAGCTTCTCCAGCCAACTGACTTTTGTGTACAAAACATAAGGGGGGAAAAAAGCACTTTTAGAACTCATCCTTAAAAGAAAAAAACAAAGTCAACTAAATCTTAACTTAAAAATTAAGTCAGATTCCTCAAAGACTTAAAGGTGACAGCTTTGTTACGAATCTTCACTGGTTATAATTAGATGCCAAGCTGTCACTTTCTGTTACCAGTGGATACTATAGAGATACACAAACATTTAATGATACTGTATCCTACTCAAAGATAAAACAGTATTTTAGGTTAAATTCTGCTTGCATAATAAACTTAATTTGAAAGATAAAAATCAGCAATACAAAAGTGTCATAGAGAATGAAGAGAACAGAAAAGATTACAAACAAGCAGCCAAAAAGAATTTTAAAGGGAAGACTAGAGAACTGGAAAATAGCAACAAAACAGGAAGTTTTTGGATCTGTTGAGGTTTTGTTTGTTGCTCTTCATTGGACAAATATTCATCTCCTTCCTCCTGATTACAATGCACTGCTTATTTCAGCCAAGCACTGGGAGTATCTTAAATATATAAATATACACTACATAGCTATGAGGGTGGTGCAAAGTTTTCATAGTCATACTGCTTAGTTCTCATGGCACCAAAAATCATCTCCCACTTGCTAGTCAGTTATGCCAACTCTATATAAAGGCCAAAATATTGCAAATATATTGTTTATTCTATGAACTAAAAGTAATTTTAATTCTCCAAGATATGTTACAAATTAACTTTCTATTTAAAATAGTGAACACTTAATGAGAGAGATTGCTTACAAATAAAAAGATCACAGACATACATTTAGACAAAATTGTAGAGGGCATCTGAAGTTTTTCTAGAGACTATAAATACTTGGATATGTACTCAACAAGACCATTGTTTTTTCCCTCTCTCCACAAAAAGAGGGTTCCCCAACCAAAGATTGGTTTGGGTTGTTTTTTCTGGTGACATTTTTGCACACAGTTGCTTACAACGGTATTGCTCTTACCAGTTTCTACATGGGAAAATGCATATTGACTGCTGGAGGAGGAACCCATGTTAAAATCTTCTGAACTTTGAGCTTCTTCACCATCAGCTGGAGCCTCCTCCTGACTCTGAGTTTCTTCTGGCTTTGGAGCTTCAAGTGTAACAATGTCAGAATCATCGCTAATAGTTCCAATGCAGGACCCATCATCGGGAACTTTTTCTTTGTTTCCCTAGGGAAAGGGACAATGTGAGAATTATT
This sequence comes from Cettia cetti, assembly GCA_013401135.1. Taxonomy (NCBI): domain Eukaryota; kingdom Metazoa; phylum Chordata; class Aves; order Passeriformes; family Sylviidae; genus Cettia; species Cettia cetti. The sequence goes on along the minus strand of VZUI01045534.1, from coordinate 8,895 downwards.
CAGACACATAAAACATAAAGTAATTAAAACAAACAAAAAAACAAGAATTGTTGGAACTTTAGGAAAGGAAAGAATTGTGTCTTTATTTTAATGCCTTCCAAACATTTCTTGCCATTGACAGATGGGGCTTACAGAAGCTTCTGAATGATATAATCTGTAATGTAATTTACCTCTGGAACTGTCTGAGTTTCCTCAAAACCAGATAGAGTATTATCTACTGCTGGGATCTCTTCATCATTGTTGCACTGAGCTATATGAATAAAAAGAGGAAATAAGCAAACAAACATGGGATTAAAAGCAGCAACCACAAATTATGCCCAAACCCACATAATAGTAAAATACAGTGTCACAATGTCATTTTTTAGGAGAACAAGCATTGATGGTTCCTTCCAAATTATTCTTATTTGATCTATGACATTACTAGGGAATACTTTTATAACTAACACTTCTATAAAATATTTTTCAGCAACACCAGTGCACATTATGCTATAACACAACTAAAGTATGGACAAAATGAAAGACATTCTACTAATTTCACATATTTCAGGAAAAACACTTCTATAAAGTTGATGATTGAATATTTTCCATAACACTGGTGAAGCAAATACTGACAGAGGTCCACAAAGTACATAAAAATCTATTGAAAATACTAATTTTGTGCCAATGCTACAACAAATATTGACCTATTTCATGAAACTGCTCCTCTTTTAATATCTCACCTTGCAAATCAATTGCCTGCTCCTCTTCTTGCAAAGAAACATATTCTTCTGAAACAAACTCGTGGTTATCATTTGTGCTTCCATTTTCTGAGGTCACTGTCTCTAAGTCAGAACCCTGAAGGTGAAGAGTTTAAATGGACATTACAGTTACTGGGATTTCCAATAGTAAAGTAGGAAAAAAGGGTTACAAAGAAAACAGAATATTAGTATTAAAAACAGAAACAGAAAAACTGAGCATTTAAAACTGAAGACAACTTTGAGCAAAGAAAAGCAAGTGAAATACCAAATAATTAACTAGAGTGAAACAAGCATTAGTGTGTAATACTCATGACCAAGGTTAAAGAAAGTTAGATAAGGACAATTCTAGGGGGGGGGAAATGACAGTAATTTAGGCATTAATTAACAACTACACCAAGTATTTTAAGTAACTATTTTTATTGTCTTTATTAGACCTGTTTATTAAATAGAATTTAGAGAAACAAAGGAGGTTTTTGAATACAGGATCTAATTCTTGCTCCCTGGTCTATTGTATGCAAATACACACACCCTCCCAAAAATAGAACTTTCAAGCTTACCAACATGAGTTCTAATAATTACTACTACCAGGAAAAACTGTACTCCATCTCAATTCCTGCCAGGAAGTTTGAAAGGCTGCTTATACAATACATCTCTGACACCTCAAAACCAAATATTTATACAAACTATATATATTAGATTTCTGTCTTTAATCCAGAAAGGAGCCTTTGTTATTAGTCATCTGCCAGTCAGCAATACCAGAGCACAACAGGAACTGCAAATAAACAACACCAGCAGACCACAGGGTACTAAAGGCAAGCAATATGCTTGAAAATTCCAAATATTGAATCTTTATATTGGAATTTTTGTTGAAAAGTACTGATGAGACACCAGTAAGGCTATCAGCAAACTGCAAACATGTAAAACATAACTGAAAAATACTAAGAGACTCTGATCCATAAATAAGTTGAGCTGTTTTTGTAAACAGAGATAGTTATTTTTGCAACAGCAGGTATGAAATTACAGTAGCAGCAATACTTCCAGATCAGTTTCCCTGGATGTCTCATGTCAGGACTCAAGCAAACATGTATGCTTTTGTTTTCATGGGGACTGTACATCAGGAAGATTAGACACCTCAAAGAGAATTGCATAAGATACATTCTATAATCATGTTACCAAATTATGTTTCTTTTTAAAAGGTTTTTAAAATTAACTAACTGCATTGGTAAACTGTTAAATACTTTGTATCTTTCCCCCTTTTAAACACTTTGTATCTTTTTTCCCTTTTGACTACACGTTCTGGTTTAAGTCACCCTACAAGAGCAGGGTGTGTACATAAGTATCACAACTTTGATTCTATGTGTTTTGCAGAAATTCAGCTCTCATTTACAAGTAATTTACAAGTAATTTACCATAATCTGAGTGAAATCTCAGGAAAGAAAATACCAAGTTATTTGGAGGTTTTGGGTTGGTTGGGTTTTACAGATAGGTATAGAGGTTTACTATGTGACAATTGTTCTCTGGTGTGATAGAACCAATTCGTTAATTTCTTAAATTGTGAATAAGAAGAATAACAACATTTCGGTTTGCCCAGGCTCCACAAGAAGAAAACATCAGGAGTATTGCTTAAGACAGATTATAATTTTAGCTAAAAACCCAAGAAAATAGGCTAGCTGGGTACATGGTAAGCCATTCTTTTCTTAAGAACACAGAGTCAGGTGTAAATGCATGAACCCTCTGATATGCTTTATCTAATGCTGGCCCTTCATCACTCTTCCATTTCAGCAATAGCAAAGATGTCAAGAAAAGATATTGTCACCTCCCTACCCTCCTACACAAAATTAGCAAGTCCTTTCTCAGAAGCAGTCCAACAACACACAGCACTGCTTCTCTGTCCAAAAGCCACAGTCAGTCCAGCACACACAGCTGCCAGCTCCCTGCAGCCACAGCCTGGACAACAGCCACTTATTGCCCCTCAACTCACTGCAAAACATATCCAGAAACAGATTCCACTGTGTCATCATCAATACAGGTCACAACAGTATGTGAGAAAATAATACTACAGTACTCCAAATTTGTCTAGCCCATAGTTCTATCCCTGTCCAAAATATCCAAATCAATTCACTGCAGTTTACAGAAGTCCATGTCCCCCTCCCTGGGTAATAGCTGTGTGAAGGGTACCTGGCCATTCCACTTCCTTCATGCTCAAATTCGAAGCTGTCCTACCAGAAAAATGCTAAAAATGGCAGCTCTCAAACACCAGTGTTTCCACATTTTTATTTCACTGAAGTAGGGATGAATAACTGGGAACAAAAATCCTCCATGCCACAGAAATCTGTTTTGCTTTGGCTAGACAAATCCCAGCCATCCTACAATCTTGTGTTATGTTAACTTATTTAGACTGCATAATTCATTTGCAGTTACAGTGTAAAATAACCATCCCAAGAATGAAAATAAAGTCTGCACAGCTAAATAACTCAACTGCTGAACTCAGCCTCTAAATCCTTTCACTTTTATCTGAACCCTGTGAGTCCAGCAGCCTGTACACTCTTGTAGCCCACTTGGCCTTGATGAATGGAGTGTATGAGTTTTCTGTTTCTTTTAGTGACAAGATTCCCAACGTGTCATCCAGCCCAAAACAAGGAAAATAAACTTTAACCATCTCTTAAATACCACTTTGCTGCCAACAGAAATGAAAGCACGGCCCAATATTTATAAACTTCAAACTGTATCACTTGTGACACAGAACTGTCAAAACATGAATGCAATCACAAGTTTGTAATAGCCTGGTTCCGAGCTACCCATTTGCATTATAATCTGCAAACCAGGGGAGTGTGCAGGGAAGTTCAGCTGATCACCATGCGTGACCTTCAGCCATTTTCTCCTGCTTTCCTCCTCTGAATGAAACATCTCAAGTACTGGTCCTCAAAATTTTTTGCCCTGAAATTGGGGCAGACAAGAAGCAGGCAACACCTAAGTGCAATTCCAGGAAAACTGTCAACTCATCTGTCCTGAGAATTCTGGCTCAGTTACAAGATAATGCTGAACACTTAAGAACCAAACCAAACAAGCAAACCAACCTACCCATCCTACACTCCAAGATCTGATCCTACAGCAAGATCTGAAGAGATACAAATATCTTCAGGACTGAAAGAGGAAAGGATAATGGAAGGAAGGACTACTCAGAGGTTCTGTGCAACTCAGGCCTGCCTTGTCCACTGTGGGAAGATAAAACACTCCTCTTATCTACATTCCTGTGTCTACACCTGAGCAGGTGTTGAAGGCACCATTTCAATGCCCACAGTCAGTGCAGCCACTTGATCAAACCTAAGTGCTGACCTCGACAGAAGACTCCTGCTCTCCAGACTCCCCTGACAGCATTGATTTAATCCACACAAAGCAGACTTTGAAACCAGCATCAGATCCAGACACCTGCCCCATTATGGTCATTGAATACACACTTCTCCCTACCCTTATTTTCTACAAGGAAGACTATGTAAGGGCAGAGGGCTGTTCCTGAACAGGCACTGCTGAAATTAGGATCAGATACCTTAGTGGTAGAAAAAATTTGGGGAAATCATGGAATCATTCCCTTCTGCACAAGCTATTTTTCCTGCCCAATATTCCCAACTTTGTTTTAGTGAGGGTACAGATTTATCAGGAGAAGAAGAAATATATTAGCAACAACAGAAAAATTACACAGAATTTTAATGTTTTCAGGCAGGATGAAACAGAAGAATGCATGCCACTAAAATTCTACCAGCTCTTCAAAGTAAAACCTTTGCAGAAAAAGAAATTCTTTTAAATATCAAAATTTATATCGCCTATAGTAAAATTATACATTTTTAAAATACTAGTTTTATGATTTACTAATAAAATTCTCTTCTATATTCTCTGTTGGTATGCAAAATCCACACAAAACAAGAATTACGAAGCTGAAATAATATTTTACTGCATATAGATAGCCTTAAACTGACAGAACGTTACCAGTGTGAAAGTGGGTACCTCGTGATTGATGACAGTCCAGCCACAAGATGAATCACTGTCACTGGAATTTTCAGACATTTTCAAAGCACACTGCAGGTAAAAGTAGACTCGTAATATGCAAGTCACACAATTTCACAGCTCCTATAAAAAAAAATAAACAGAATGGAAATCATGATGTTACAGAACAATATACTAACACACAAATAGTTAGTCTGGAATTGAGACAAAAACAGAATAAAAGTTGAGAAAGGAAATATATTCCTTTGTACCTATTTCCTATTATCTTCTTTATACTTGGAGCAAACATAGCTTTGCTAGGTACCTATTTCAGCCAGCTCTCAGACTAGATACACACACACACGTGAGGGCAGTCAATAAATTAATAATCAAAGTTAAACAATGATGATATACACAAATTTTAAGACATGATTCAGTACATGAAAATTTCTGCTTTATTAAATGCACAGAAACTACAGTTTATTCAAGAAAAACACGGAGATGTTTTGAGAAGAAACAGATTAAGATCTTTTGGTACTAATTTCCTTCAACTACTGGGAAAAACCAATGCTTCCTGTTTCTTTCACTCCTTTCAAGTACTCTCAAATATACTGATTCTGAGGAAAATTTAGAGTGTACCTGGCAACCACAAAAACAGCATGAAAACAACCCAAAGTATAATAATTTTTTTAAAGAAACAATATTACCAGATGACTGGTAGTCACTTTCAGAAGAGGATTGTCCTACTGCAGCTGCCTTTTTATCTTTTCTCCTTTTCACAGGAATTACCAGGAATACAGAGTATTCATTATCATTGCATATTCAGATCAATTTTTTCAAGTCCTTAACTATCAAAAAGACTTTATAAAGAAGTTCAATACATTTCTTGTTCCTTGAAATAAAAATATATTGAGTTATATAAAATTTACTATGGATTCACTTGGTAGAAAAAATCTTCCCAAAATTGAACAATTTCCAATTGTTGCATGTTATATTATGCATCAACATAAAAAACAGCCAAAGAAATCATGGTTCAGTAAAGCTTTTATCACAGAATTTAAGACACCTGCTTTATTTCCCACTCTTAGTTAATTCTAGTAAGAACACAAAGGAAAGCATCTATGTGTTTAAATTTATTTGCTCTTTATTATCAATCCTGTCTTCACTCCTGGTTTCTCAACACAGAAATTATACACAAAACTTTAAATAAGAACATCTCAGTACACCAGTGTGGCTAGAAATGGGCACAACAAAATATAAAATTTCCAATTCCATTTAGTTTTCTCACAAAACACAGTAAATGTGTCTCATATCTTTGCATTACGGTAGCTATTACATGTTTTTCTAAGATAAAACTATTTTCTCACCAACTTCAACTAACATATTTACAGTTCCTCTGTAAAAAAACTTAAAGAGAAACTGAATTTCTATTTTTTTATAAAGCCCTACTTTGAATATGGTTGTCATTTTCCTGTAGATATTTTTCTTCCCTCATTAGTGCTTTTCCTGGAATCTCAACCAGGGAATGTCAGGTTGGGAGGGGGCGGGAAGAAATCTATTTTGGTTTGAGTTGTTTGGGTTTTTTTAAATCACACTGCATATAAGGATTTTTTTTTTAATGGTGATTTATTTTTAAATCATACTTCCTCAATCATCAAAATAACAAATGCCCAAATGGCAAAGACTAAGTCCTAGAGTTTACATGTGACAACGACATCTGCTTGCTGTCATTAATTACTCTAAATTTGACCGGGCATCCAGCAGCAGCAGCATTCCTTTCACAGGAAGGTAACTCCCAGCAGAACTCGTCACCTGTCAGAAACATCACTGGCTCCCTTGCAAAACCTCAAGTGAATTCTTAAAAGACGACTTCAGAGCACCAGTACAGTTTGATACAAGTGTAGCTACAGATTTTGAAATCCAAATTGGAATGGCAGACTCTGTGCTGGGCATTGCAACATCTTTCTTCCTCCAGCTAACCCAGCATTCCACCCTGGGCCCAGGCTAACACAACAGAAACACCATCCTGCTCTCCCTCTCCAGCTACAAAACACACCAACAGGTGTGCACAGGTGAGCACAGCAGAAACCCAACTGTATCTTCTGCTCTCAACATAAACCGTGGCTTCATGTCCCACATAAACATCTTCTCACCCCAAACAAAAGTTTCAGGATCTACTGGGTACCAACATCATCAAAATATATTAAAAAAACAAAGAGAGAAACAAGCAGACAAACAGTCATCATTTTCTATTGCTTGCTTGTCTGGATAAATGGCCTTGGTTAAAAGCTATTTATTTGTATTCAACCAGACTATTACACTAATAGTCCATATTTAGCTGCATATAGGTGACAAATCACCAAAATGGAAAAGCTTTTAATATTAAGAAAAAAAAAATTGACTTTAAAAAAAACAACTAGAAGAACACTAAAATTTATGGTTAGAACGACTAAACTTAGCCAAATTATAATAAATAGATTGTTTGGCATCAGACTGAAGGGCATCTCTAGGGTAAATATATTCCTACAGGCACATTCAGCAAACATACACCTGTAAAAGTTAACAAAATTAAAGCACTTTATTACTTACTTAGATCTAAAAGATCAAAAAGACCTAAAAGCTTTAATAAAAAAATTACCTAGGTACAGTGTTCCTAAACTTCAATCATCAGCTAAACAGCTTATTTCTGTAACAGATTAATAAAATGCACATAATCATAACTAAATCCGAGGTCAAATTCAATCCCCTAAGTAAACTGAAAAACATAAGGCTAATTTGAACCCGGTGGCTAAACTGACCCACTCACAAAATCTTCAGTTTGTTTCTCCACCAAATGACAAAGGCCCACTAAGAACCAGAATGCTTCTCCAACCAGCCCAAAGGGGCTGGAAATGCTGCCACTGTCTTCCTGAATGCAACTTCTTTAAAAAAGATAGCATGGAGCAGGAATTAAAAAGACATAAAGCCCTCAAACTTCCTAACGAATCAAGATGACACTAATGGGTTCTAGTCCAACAACAGCAGGGATAACTGGAGGATACACTAGAGTGTTACACATCTCCTGTATGTCAGGCCATGCCAGAAGGAAAGACTGGGGAAAAAAACAACCAAAACCACATCCCATAGTGCTCTGTTTTTGTATGATCACCACATATCTTCATTGCCACTTTTGACGTCACCTTCTTAATTTCTATCTGGACAAATTAAATATCCATTATATTTAGAGATCAATTTGTATGTATTTGGGGAAGGGGGCCAGGAATTCAAAACTGTGAACTATTTTCCTATCCTTAATGAAATGTAAACCAGAAGCATGAGGTGTAAAAGCTGACAGCCATATGTATTGTTGACAACACAATACCAAGTTATCCCAGATATGTATATAAAAATAAATCTGAGATACCACATCCTATTTATCCACTGTGAAGCAGAATAAATACCAGTCTTAAAAAGAGGAACCACTTGTCTAAATAAACCCTTAAGCTCTATCATCTAAAAAGAGGATTTCCTAGACTAAAAAAAAAATAACCATCAATAAGCGTTGACAAAGACGAGTAATGGGCACCAAGAGGAATATGAATATGTTCTACAGAGTTTGCTGTGCTGTCATTCCAAGTAAAAACTCTCAGTTCTCTTCTACAGTCGATTCTTTGTTGCACAACAAATAAAAATAGGTTCAGCGCTATTACACTTCAGGCTTCTCATGGAAGTTTATTATTTCTACTAAGTGTTAACTTCTTCCCCTAAGTAGCATTCTTCTTTAAGAATAAATTTAGCAACCCATATTGAATACAGAATATTTCCTTGTTATGAAGGAAAGACAAACGTGGCTTCTACAAGCCAAACTCTCGGCAGGCTGGGCATTCCCAGCTCAGTCCCTATCCCTTGTCCCGCGCAGGTGCTCCTGGAGCGCACCTGAACCAGAGCGCGGCTCGGCGCCAGCGCAGTTAAAGCGCCAGGACGCTGTTTATGAAACAGAGCACCTTGCATCAGCCGGCGAGGCAGCGGCAGATGATGAGAGAAGGAAGTTGGCGAACGCCAGCGGCCAGGGCCGGGGCCGGCACGGCGGTGACCACCGCGCGGAGCCCGCTCGCCCCCCGAGCAGCGCCGCCGCCGCCCCCCGCGGCCCCGCTCCCCCGCTCCCCGCACGGGAACGGCCGCCCCGGCCCCGGCGCGC
>VZUI01045533.1:0-225481 GCA_013401135.1 Cettia cetti | reverse complement strand
GCTCCCATCCCTCCCGGAGCTCCCATCCCTCCCGGAGCTCCCATCCCTCCCGGAGCTCCCGTCTCCCGGAGCTGCCATCCCTCCTCCCCGCGGGCAGCCCTGGGATGGAGCTGGGCTGGAGCAGCCCCACCCGCCGGGATCTCGGGTTCCAGCTGGGGCACAGACACTGTTTCAGGTGACAATTCCAGGGGAGGGAGCACATTTTCCATTGAAAAGATTCAACCCGTCTGCTCAAGCTCTTGTGAGCGTCCCTGAGTTTTGGGTGGGTGCCATTCTCCAGTTTCCCCAGGGGTCTGGAGGAGTTTATGGGTCCATTGCAGACCTGTAAACCCAGGGTTTCCAAGCCCTTCATTAGCATGTTACAGTCCCTCATTAGGCTGTTTTACCCCCTTCATCACTCACACTGGCCAGACTTTTTCCCAGTTTAGAGAGGACTTGCTTCTCTCCGTGTTCTTAATATATGAATTTTCAGAGTCTTCTGTCAAAGCAGAAGCAGACACCAAATATTTTCCCCCACTTTTTGGTATTTATAGTCTGAATCTACTTTCTACTGACTTGCACTGGGGTCAGCAAGGGGTAGAGCCCTGACTTTGCCCTGTGCTGTGGTGGGGAAACCCCAGCTCCAGTAACCAATCCCACTGCACTGAGAGCAACTCAAGGGGTAAGCAAAGACAAATGACTGCGTTGAGCTTGTCTTGCTTTCGAAAGGGAAAATATTGTCAGAAATTCCCTATGTGTGGTGGCTGAGTGTGGCTGGAAGGAGCTGCTGCCACTGCTTGCTGTGGCTCCAGGGCAGAATTGGTCTGTTGCCATCAGTGATGATGCTGCTCCTTGCTGGGCTCTGGCCACCCTCCCCTGTGTGGAGACAAGGATTTTTTCATGACAGTGTGCTTGGTATCCACCTGCCCAAGCTGTTTTCTGTTTTCTCGTTGCACTCAGCTTGGCAATGTTGTCATTTTCCAGGTACATGGGGTGTAATTAATGAGAATGTAATTTCCAGCTTGTTTTCAAAGACTAGATTGAGAGCCTAAGAAATTATTTCCGTCAATGCCTTAGAATTTTTTGAACTGGTTTTTTACTAAGTTAAGAAAACTATGGGGATACATCTGGAGGGAAACCACTGTGCTCATATTTTTAAGGACAGCAAGGCTTGACCTCTCAGTTAAGATGCTGAACTTGTCACCCACCAGGGCAGCTGGGTGCACCAGGCAGGGCTGGCTGGCTCTCCCCAAAACTGTGGCAGGACTTCCCTGTAAGGAAATTTGTAAGGAAAATTGTGTCCTTGTGGTGGTCTCAGAGGTGTGGCTGGGTGTGCTGAGGGTCAGATGCTGCCCTGAGGAGATGAAGGGGTAGAAGGACGTGCTGTGACTTGGCCCAGAGTCCTCTTGCCACCCCTCAGGGCTGGCTGGGCTGGGCAGAGGTGTTGCCTGGGATATCTGTATTTTATTATACCTGTTACTTCTTTCACAAGAGTAGTAAGTCTGCTTTATGGGAAACCCTGAGTGACTCCATAAGGAGCACAGAGATTGGTTTTAGCACCTTTGCTCCCCAGGACATTGCTGTCCCCAGCAGTGGCTCAGAGTGCCCAGGCACAGGCTCGGATGATGCACGATTGTGCTCATTTAGGGATCTCCTTGGCCACTTTCCTCCTGAGCAAATATTCCTGAAACTCTCTGCTGAGCCTCATATCACCCTTTAACTTTTCTGCTTGCAAAAGGCAGGTCTGAAGGACTCTCAGGCAACAAATGTTTCTCTTTTCCTCCTCTCTGCTCTGTAGTCACCCATTTCTCTGCCTTGATCATCCCCCCAGCCCTACAGCAACATTACTTTGCAGTAATGCTCCCTACAGAGTTTTATGGGTTGGTCAAGGGCATGGTGGATTTTGGTGACAGTGGGGTCACAGTCCTCCCTTCTAGACTGCTGCTTTCCTCAGTCTAGGGTGAACATGGGATGCTCTGCCTCCACAGGCTGGACAGGTTTACATTTCAAATTTGGGTGAGTTTTCTCAAGAGGGGGAATGTTTGAAAACAGTGAAATTTCTGTAGGTTTCATGGGGCTTTCTGAGCATTGTGACTGTGTTATTCCCACAGCTCTGCAGGTGCTCTGGCGTGGGTGTGAGGCTGAGCTGGTGCTGTCTCTGGTGATACAGTGTCAGCACTGCAGCTGCTGTCAGTGTTACTGGGCTAAACCCCTCACATCCAGCTGAGAATATCCTCCTGCTAATTGTGCATCAGCCACCCCTGGGACCCCTGGGAGCATACTGCACCCCAGGAGAGGCACTCCCAGGGATAAAATAAATAAGGAGCTAAAGTTAGACTCCTGTTCAGCAAGGCTGGTTCAGTGCCAGCACTATCACACTGGGAAATGGGGTAACAGCGATGCCAACCTTTATCCTCCTGGTCTGGCCTAGCCCAGTGCTGCACAGTGCCATCTTTGGAGCCATCCATCAGCACTCAGGCTCACCCTGATGATGTATGGTGCCCATAGATCCTGAGAGCAGGAGTGCACTCTGATGTATTGCGCCCATACATCACGGCCAGAGCTCACCCCAGTGATGTATTAGTGCCCTGAGAATGTATTACTCAGATGCTGGTATTGTTCAGGGATAAAGCCAAGCCAAGGAGTGGATTCAATTTAATTACAGCACAAATGGTAGCCCTGTGCCAGGAGCACTTTGGTGCCTGTGGAAAAACGAGTCCCATTGCAGAGCACCAGGAGGAGTTTAAAGGAATGGTCATTTTTCAAAAAAATATTGAAGGACTGCTTTGAGAACCCTACAGAACAGGTTATGCAGTGTGCAGGAAGCTCCTGAGCGGGAAGTGGTGGCACTGCTCCTTGCTGGAAGCTGGGAGCTGTTAGGGTGGCCCAGCATTTCAGAAAGTGTGAGGGAAGGTGATTTTCTTTTGGTCACTGAAAATTGCTGGACCCCTCTACGTAGAGTGAAGTACTCACCGCAAATGGTGTCTTCCACAGAGAGTCCAACATTGCCTTCACATGCTGTCTGTTTTTATTGATAGGGTGTTTTATTTTTACCAAATTGACCAGAATCTGAGCAAATTTGAAGGGATTATTCTCTTGTTTCTTTGTGCTTTCTTACACAGGTGCATCAAAGACCTGAGGAGAGAACCCTTAGAGATTAGAAGACATCCCTGACCATCATCTGTGGGGAAATTCCAATTAGTTGAGCCCAACAAAGAGCAGCTTTGTAAAGAATCCAGAAATGAGAAAGTAATTCCCGTGAAAGTCTTCTCTGGGTGCTTGTCTCTTCCTCTTAGCTTCTCTTTTTCACTTCTCTTTCTGCTGCTTGGTATTGAAACAAAAACGTAGCTCATCTTTACTCTAAAATCAACTTTACTTCCAAATAAGGCCCTGTGAGGTTGTCTCATGAACAGGGATTTATCTTTTACAAGAAAAAGAGTTCCATGTACATTACCTGATTCCAAAGGATGGCATGCCTTAAACTCTGCTTTTTTACCATCCCTGTTTGCAACAATAGCTCCTCTGGGAGCACCCAGATCCTTGAGAGTTAAGCTGAAATTTCAGAATTTATCTGTTTAGGATATCACATCTATTATGTTCATCTGAAGGCTCAAACTAGGTTATTTTAACTACAGAAATACAGGAAAATGCCTTGTTTTTTGGATATGAAAGATAAATTACTGCTTCAAGGGGGTTTTTAAGGAACCAGGACTTGGCTCAGTCTTTTCCAGAAGTTTCTGATCATTGTTTACCAGAGATATTTGATTATTCTTTTAGAGAAATATTAAACCAGGGGTAGCAGTGTGGCAGCAGTACTTGGCTCATGTCATGGTTTATACCTACAAACCCTGGCATTTTCCAAGCTAGGTAGATACAGGTTTGCAGATGAGAAATTTGCAGCACAAACAGAGAAAGGAACTTGTTCAAGGTCATGTGGCAAACTGGTGGCAGGGCTTGGAAGAATCCTGCTGGTCTGACTCACTCCTCCTGACACCCCTGCCATTATTTCACTTCTATTATTATCTTGATGTATCTGCTCTATAGTTTCAAATCAGATCTGCTCCCACCTTCCTATTGTTCATGGTTTGAAGGCTGTAATTTTTGATGGCCCTATAATGGAGAAGAAAATTTGACCATTTTCTCCTCCTTTCCCCCCCCATCTTGATAACTCAGCCATGCTGATTCTTTATTTCTGGGTGCAGATTGAGGAAGGCTCAGTCTGACAGGAAGAGTGGATGCACTGGAGGAAATCTCTTCCTTGCACAGCATTCAGAGGTCCCTCTCCACTTCCATGACTGTCCAGCCTCACCACCAAGCAGTACAATGCAGATGCTTTTCCAATCAGCTGTGTAAAATGCAAGAAGAGCCTGTGTGCCTTGGGAGAGCAGGAATTCACACTGCCCTGGGCTTGCTGACTTTGGAGAAGGACTTGCAGTGCTCCTGAGTGTCCTCCCTCGGGGCTGCTCCTGTCCCTCGTTCCAAGGAAGGCTGCTGTCCCCAGCAGGGCGTGACCCCAGAGCTGTTTGTCTCCTCTGTGCCGCTGCCTCGGCTCCTCCTGTGCCGGGTTCATCCCCACACAACCCCTCCGTGGAGTCTGTGGTTCACAGAGATCTTTATCAGCATGTGATAACTGTTGTAAAAGTTTCTATAAATAGAATTTCCTCCTGCCCAAATCTTCTTGCTAGCTCAGCTGTTTTATTTTTAACAGAAAAGCATGTTGATGCTAAGCAGAAATATTTTTTTTTAAATCTCTCTATTAAACATAAAAAGATGCTGTGTCTGAGTAAAAATTGAAAGGTGCCCCTTAGATATTTTTAAAGCTTCCAAAAATACTCTCAAGTCTGTGACAAAGCTTATTGGGCAGGAATAGCTGTGGACAGCAATTCTTGGATGGGAAGGATCATGTCTCCTCATGCTCCTGGCTGGGAGCTGCAAGAAGGGAGATGCTGGAACAAAGACCTCTAAAAGGAATTAACTGAGGGCTGCTCTCTAAAAGGCTTGATTGCAGCACTGCCCAAATAGTTTTGCTGGTGATCTCATGCGTGTTTTCCCTTCTGGGCTTGACAGCTGCCCTTGAGGTTGAGAACTCCTTTCTGCAGTTGAGTTTTTGCTGGACCCCGCTGCCAGAGGCGCTGCGCAGGGACGGGGCAGCGAGGGAAGGCAGGGAGCCCCTGTCTGAGCTCTTCCAGAACAGATAGAGGAGGAGGAAGAGGATTTTTAACTTTGCCTTGTATGCACAACTGACAATGAACTTGGAAAACTTGGTATATTGCAGTAATTGTTTCTGCTGCTACACCCCTGCACTCCCCGGGTCAGAGCACAACCATATATGCCATTGACGGAGGAGGAAGAAAATTGGAGGGGGAGAGAAGTAGAAGGGAGTGGGACTCTCCAAGGGGATATATTTTACAAGGTTTCCAATGATTTTCTCCCCCCATAGTGTGGGCTTTTTTCTCCTTACTTGTGGTAAATGCCAAGTCTAGTGTTTGTGCCCAGTGAGAGGGGAGAGTCTCTTGAGAACTTCTGAAAATCATGAAAGATAAATTGATTATTACTAAAATTGAGAAGCAGTCAATTGCTGACTGCTGAACAGCTTATATGGAGAAGAAAAGAGTGTTATAAAACAGGAGATTGTCTATTGTTTGCGTTTAGAAAAAAAATCAGCTTGAGTCCCACAGTGCCTCATCAGCTCTGCTAAGCCAGGCTGCATTGGTGTGTGAGTTCAGACCTCATCAGAGATGAATTTCTGTCCACATCAAAGTGAGGCTTTTCAGAAGGATGTAGCCAGTTTTGTTCTCCCATGTGGCAGAGCATGAGGGGTTGATTTCTCTCAGACTTTTTCTAGTTTTAGCACAAAAGGGATTGGGCAGTAGATTAAGATTTGAGGCTCAGTTCTTACTTTCCTGTAAATATCCTGCATTCCTTCAAGAAAATGGATTTATTGCTTTCAGCCTTGAATCCTCACCTTTAAATTGATAAGAATACTTCCTTTGTGCCCAGGCCATTTTTATGGGTATCTCTTTCACAATGGATGCTTTTCCTTTCTGTTTGGTTCTTGGCAGCCTGGAGAGCAGTTGATGCTGCAGCAATCCTGCTAACTATCATTAAAATAAAACTACCAGAGGCAGACCTAACCTGCCTGAAATGCTGATGCTTTACTGGAATTTGAATGTAAAGCTCACCAGGGTTTGGTGGCTGTCCTCTGCCCAGAGCTGTCAGCAAGTTCCACTGGCTGTCAGGATGAATGATGGATTAACAAACGTGTAATGATTTAGTCCCTCTCCAGGAACAAGCAATACTGCCAGAGTGACATGCATCCCAGATATGCAGAGCAGAGGGATGTGTGGCATTGCCTCACTCAATAACACAGGAGCTGGCAAGTGCAGAAAGCAATGTTGTTCTCCCATTATAGTGTGAATAAATTTGTGAATCCCAGAAAATGCAGATCAGAGACAGGAGGTTCTGATTTAATTTCTTGTTGTTGTTTTAATCTAAGGGTGAGATTTGACAGCAGAACATAAAACTTCCAGGCTGAAAGGCTTCATGCTCTGTTTTTTCTTCCTTTTTTTTTCTTTTTTTTTTTTTTTCAGATGATGTTAGTGAGGGACCAGCTGGGCTCACTAGACTCCACAAGGTACTTTTGTTTATGGATGAAGCCATGCAGATGGGGATCAAAGGTTGTGCAGAGCTGCTGTAGAGCTCACTGGGGCTGAGAGAGGTCGGGCACCAGAGATTAATTTCTTGGCTGCTTAGAGCCAAGGTTTAATAGCAGCCTGAGAAAGGACAGTGATTGAGTTTACTGCGAGCAGAACCTATAGTTCAGGTCAAGCAAAAGGAAGGAGCTCAGGGGCTCTGTGTTTTGGTAGCAGGAGAAAGTCTAATGGCTTAACAATATGTGGCCTCAGCAAGACATATGGCAGTGTGGCTGCCACGACTGAGCTGGGGCAGGGGGAGAGAGGGGCTGCACCCCTGGAACATCACCTCTAACACAGCCCTGGGGCTGGGCAGGGCTCCTGCTCACAGCCAGGCAAAGCAAACACACAAAGGAAGCCTTGTTAATTCTGGAAATGAGGACAAAAAAAAAAAAATAAAATAAAAAAAAAAAAAATAAAGGAAACATCCCCATTTCCTCTAAATAGGGAAAACAGAGTTTGTGAGGTGCAATTATTTAGTTTTTGAATTGCAAACTTCAACGAAGCTGTGTAGATACCAAATTGACAAGGGTGAAGGCTAGGTGATTCATTTTGTCTATATCAAGAACTGATTTTGAAGCTGAAATTAAACTATACTCTGACTTCAACTACTCTGACTCTGCTATTATTCCATTGCCCTTCATTTTCTAATTTTGCAGTTTTTTGTTTGTTGTTTTCAGTTTGGCTATTTTTTTTTTTCTTTTTACATTTGTGTCCTCTATTATATCCGACTACACTGTGATTTTCCTCTCCCTCTTGGATTATTATCCTTTACTTTTTGGTTTTTTTAAGAGCATGAATTAGAAAAGTCTGGTCAGGAGAACCTGCTTTGAGCACTTGAATGTGGTTGCATGTTGTTATAAACCCCGTGTTAAGGTAGCGAATATTGTGAGTAATTTCAGGCTGCTCACAATTTCACCCAAGTTCACAAGGACTGAAGGAAAACTGTCACAAGCAGGCACAACTTCCCTGGCTTTGCTGGCTTTGAAATATATGGTAAATTCCTCTTCCTTAGATTTCTCACTTTCTGTTAATTTCGTTTAGGCATTACCAAATCATTTATGTTCTTTCGTCTGCACTTTCTTTTCCTGTTTTTGGTTTGGTTTGGGTTTGGGTTTTTTGAGGGGAGAAAAGTGCTCAGTGGAAATGAAATAACCTGCACTCCAGAGGCTGACAGGACCTGACCTAACCCACTCAAAGAAAACCACAGCCTGTTCCCCTTAGCTGCTGTTTAAACACTGCACCACTCTTCAGGAAAATGCAGATATGATGGTATTTAGAAAGTCATATCAAATGAGAAAGGGAATTCGGTATATCCATCATTTTCCCAGCATGGATGAAGAGGACAATTCTGCTGTGGCAGAGCAGAGCCCTGGTGTGAACAGAGCTGAATTAATGAGAGATGGAAATAAGCAACTTTTTGACTTTGCTGCACTACTGCCCCTTCTCAGCTCAGTTTCATCAGCCTTTCAGTCCCACCTCTCTTCTATTTGATCTCAACCATGCAGTACAGGGGAAGCAAAGCAGGAAAGTGTAAAATGTGGTAGAAATGATGCTTTTAAAAAGCCATTACTTGCTTTCATTGCCCTGCATTCTCCTTCTGTCCCAGCTTCATGAGCAGGGCTCAAAGTTTTGGATTTAGCCCCTCTGTGGAAGTTTTTGGCCAGATGAGCAGATGCATTAAGGTGCTTTCCTGCACATTCTTCTCTAATTGCTCCAAGGGCTGTGGCCATCAAGCAGAAATCCAGTCGGTAAACTCTGCAGCTTGTGGACAACTTTTCTTGCCAACCATGCATTACGAAGGGCTAATTGTAAAAGTGGTGCACCTGCTGGCTCCCTTGGTGGCTGGAGCCAACAGGAAAAAAAAAAAAAGTAATTTATTAATGATCGAGTCACAAATAGTAATGAAAACAATAGGAGCATCTGAAGGAAGCGCTGCCGGGGGCAGAGGTGCAGGTGCTCTGTGCCCTGAACAGGCTTGTCGGCATTTTTATAAAGCTACTTTACAGCCCTTATCAATTTCCTACTGCTTTCTGTGTACCCCCTGCCCCTTCGCAAATGTTTTGCCTGCACAACAGGCTCAGCATTTCTTGTTGTAGGTGATAAAATAGCTGTCACCCTGTGGAGGGAGGGAAAAAAAAAAAGTTAGGTCCGAAGAAACAAAGCAGAGGAACACATTTCCCAGCAAATTAACGAGGGGCTAATGGAGCAGCTGAGTCGGCACGGAGAGAGCGATGATGGGAGCGTAGATGAGGAACGCTGTAAGATTTGGGGTAACAAAAGCTGGAGGGCAAGAGAGACTCGTTCCTTAACCTGGCTGTGCTTTTTCTGCAGCCTTGGATCTCAAAGGGGCACATGCCTCAGCCCACACTGCCCAGTTTTGGATTTAATATATTTCATTGAAAATCTCACCACTTAACTACACTGCATTGGCAATCTTAAGGCTATTTTTTTTTTTTCCCTTAAGTAGGCAGAGCACCTAGTGGTAATTTGGGTAAGCTGCTTGCACCTGTGAGTATTTAAGTAGTTCCAAGACGTGGTCACCTTGCCTCTCAAAGTGCTGTGGCTCTTGGAACACTGGCATGACACAACTGATGCCCGTAAATGAAGGTAAAATCTTTGAGATTGGAGCACGGTGAGCTAAGGTACTAACTTTGCAGCCAGCTTTCACCACTGGTGCACAGCAGAGTGCAGTGCCCCTGAAGGGTGCCAGCTGATCACCAGGTGCAGAAGGACCAAAGAATTTCATTTAAATCTTGTCAGGTCCTTGCCTTGCTGAGCAACAGGGTCAGAGAGAACAGTCTGTGTGTAATCCCAGTGTTTGCCTTTCCCCTGCTTGGCACTGTAGCCTGCCCCTGACACAGGGCACTGGCACAGCCACTGCTGAGTGCTTCATGGCTGGTGTCTGCAAACCTCAGGGCTGCACCTGCCAACTCCACAGTGCAGTGATGGAAAGCTGCACTGAGTGGAAAATTCTTACACTGCCATGCTAATCCTACATGGGCATTTAGGCTTAGGTGGAAGCTGGAAATTTTTTAGACTGTAGCAACTTTTTAGACTGTGTCTGTGTGTCTGAGCCCATAAACTGTTAACTGAAGCCTGTGTGTATAAAAATTAAGATTTTTTAAAATGTTGCAAGTGTAGCTGTCTCAGCAGAAAGGAGTCAAACTTCGAGGTCAGCCTGGGTCTGTACCAAATCTGTGTGTCCCACCTTCTGCATTTACTACTGTGACAAGGTTTATTCAGGCTGTGAGCCACTGAAACCACACAAAGTAGCTGCAACCATCTCAGCAATGAGCCTCAGAGGTCAACTCTTCCTAACTTTTCACTGTCTATCTTGCATTTAGGGGAGAAATCCTGTACTCCTTCTTCCCACCTCTCCCTTCCAAAATTCCAAACCCTCACAAATGCCAGCAATTCATAAGAGTGATTTAAGCACATTCTTTTTTGCCTTAGGGACAAAGCTTCACCTTCGAAATTTTCTTTTTCCTTAGGAACTGGGAATCTTTCCTGTAAAGGTGGCTGGAATTTATATGAATGACCATGAATTCAGGTGTGTATTTTAATAACCATGCCTAATGCTGTGAAATCAGTGTTAATTACTGCCTGCTGATATGAAGGGGCACCTGCATGGCATGGCAGTGTTAACACAGCCACCATGGCTTGTATTTTATCCATGGGGAAAGGAGGAGGCTCATATGAGCCTTCCCACCACTGTGAATCTTTAATAACTTACAGTCACTGTTTGCTGTCTGCAAAATTAACCTCTTGTCTCCCCCAGCCTGGGGATTGGGTGCACAGTGTAGGATTTTAACTTCTCTATTGGAAAATGTCCCTGTGATGTTGTCCATCAAAACTCCTGCTGCTTTCTGAAGAGTATTATTAATAAACTTCTCCATAGCAGAAACAGGACTCTTTTAGAGCTCAGCTAAGGTGTTTTCCCTGTTAACCAGCTGGGCTGTTTGGCTGTGGACAAATGCAGTGATGAATGATGGGTCAAGGATGGAGCAGGCTGATTTCTCTCCAAGCTTGACCTTGTCTCTGCTGTGACACCTGAAATGACAGATGCTTTAAGGAGTTATTTATGCAGGGGAGCTGCAGAGCATGGCTCCCTTTGCAAGGCAGCACCTACTTTTATCAGGATGTCAGGATAGAGCTGCCTGGGCCATCCCCTCTGTGGCTGCTGCTGCAAGCAGCTGCTGTGCAGGAAGGCAGCAGTCCTGGGTGTCTGTCAGGGATACCCTGTGAACTGCAAGGCAAAACCAGGAGCAGGGGCCACGTGTTTGTTCCCAGGCAAATAATCTGCACATCTGCAAATCCCTGGCCCTGGAACAGCATTAACTAACTATGAAAATGTACCTGAAGGTTTCTGGGTTGTTAAAGGCCCAATGTTCTGGATAAAATGCAGTACTGAGGATTAAACAACTTCTGCTGTTCAGCTGCTTCTGGCCTCAGTGCACTTGGGGGAATTTCTGCTTTGTGGCTTTGGGATTCTTTGTGATTTGTTGCACTGTGGCCAGCTGCACTCTCTCCTACAGCTGAAATCAAGGGAATAGCTTGGCTTTATCCCTTCATATTGTGGGACTCATGGGTGGAGGGGTAGCTGAGCTGCGTCCCATGAGCAGACACATTTCCTTTTTGGGAAAGCAATTATTGCTGAGAGGTGAAAGACCTCAGCCTAACTCTATAGAAAAATGCATGTATAACATGCATAACCAACCCATTCCCTGCCTAACCTTTTGCTGCTAGTATGAGTTGTCTGTACTTTTAAAATTAGACTTTTATTTAGAAAAAATAACCCTGTCTATACACAATGCTGCTGGGCATGTGATATTTTCCTGTCAGGAGCTATGGTATGGATTAATTTGTGGAGCAAAGTTCAGCAAAGGTGTCATGTGTTGGGATTCTGCATCCTTTGGAGTACTGGTAGAGCTTAGGGGAGGGAAACCCAAAGAGCTGGATCTGAGAAACTTGGTAATTCTGTTGACCTCAACTGAATTAACAGCACTTGATTACCAACTCTGAGTATGGCCCTCCTTTCTTTTTCATATCCCCTCCTCCCCCAGATAAAACCCCTTTGCAACAACACCAACAGAACTCTTTGGATATATTCTGAAGTCCATTTTGTGGCATTCATTGGAAGTGCAGTTGTTAATTTGAGGTACAGGAAATTCCAGCCTAGGTATGGAGGGCTTGACTACACCACTTCATGATGCAGCTGTGACTCCTTTTGCCTTCAGAGAGGTTTGGGGCAGGTTGCAAGCAGCCATAACTCTGAATTACACAGCTAGAGAACATGTCCCAGACTCTCCTCTTTCTCCTGGCCTCGTACAAGGGTGCTGAACAACAGAAAATTGCTCAGAACCAGCAACATCAGCGCTTCTTGGTTTAACATGAGGTGGTGACGGCTCTCCTGCAGCTCAGCAAGGGAAAAAAACCAATTGTTTCTGTTTTAATGCTGTTTGAAAGTTGGCTCTTTACAGTTTGGAGTGTTTGGGGGTGTGTAGGTGCACAGCAGACCTCAAGAAAGCAGGAGTCAGGGCAGGGGGAGGCTGGAGGCATGTTTTCCACAATGGCCTGTTTAATGCATTACAAGCAACCTCTCTTCCATCATGAGTCCTGGTTTAAAACTACCGCCCTGGGGCATAAAAATCAACTCCTAACAACTTCCAGTGGGATCACTATTCCATCAGTGTTCCCATCAAATGTTGACTCCATGATTAATATTCACCCTCTTTCTTCGTTAATCATCGCTCTTCATTCATTCCTCTGCACCTTCCTGCTGGCAGGGGTGGTGTGTGTAGAGCAGCTGGTAGGGAAAACAGAGAGAGCTGAACTGCTGCACACAAGCTGCAGAGGGAAAAAGCCACCTCAGTGCAGTGTGTCAGCTCAAAATGAGCCCGAAAGATGCAATTTTTTCCCTATTCTTAGAAGAAGCGGGTTAAATTTTCTTTTTGTGGGATGGGACCTTACCACACTGTACTGTTTTACCTTGGGTGTCATAGCACCCAGTAACTCAGAGCAGGAATGAAAGTCACACAGAACAAACTGTCAGAATCTGCCTCATCAAATTCAATCTCTGCATGACCCTAAACCAGAGTTTTGCAATTAACACTTGCACTGTAAATGTAAAATTTAAAGCTCACTCCCAGTTTTGCTCCAGGATTCCTGAATGACATTGCACATGAGGCTGGAGCTCTTCCTCACTGAACATGGAGTAATTATTGGGTTTTTTTCCCCTTGTTGTGTCTCTCTGGGCAGTTGGAATTGTCCACCCTGCAGTGAGAAGATTTCCTGACCATTGTCCAAGACATTGTATAAACATCTGAGCTCAGTTAGCACAGGACTGGAGATGCACTCATAAAATTGATGTTGCATATTAATCTGCTTTCTCAGAAGCATTATGGCACTTTCTGTGGTTGTTCTCCACCCTGGTAACTTCATCCAGAGATCTGGAGGCTGCATTACCCAAACTTAGCTTTCCCTTGATATGCTTTGTAGTATGTTTATATTTTTTTTTTTTTTATAAAAGGTCAATAAATTGCCTTACCATTGTGATCATGGTAATAAAAGCAATAAAGAAGCATCAAAAAAAAAGAAATATTTGTGTTATAAAATCAAGAGCTTGGTTTGGTCTTCCCAAGCACATCAGTAACTCTGTACAAATCCACATTTAGGACAATAAATTTGGATGTTAAATCAACAAAGGCAAAATTCACAGGATGATCCTGCTGGTAAGAGGAAGATTTTTGTGCTGTGCCTTTTATTGCCTGTGAGGTGATGGTCCTCAGAGAAGGTTTGCAGGATGCACAACTGAGGCCACCACACATCAGCAAATCTAATGCAACTTTTCAGGGGAAAAGGAAAAAAAAAATCCATACCAGTGGTTGTTGTTTCCTTGTAGACAACTAAATTGCCTTGAGTGCAGGTTTGCACTTGTTTGCTTGCTTTTGGCTAAATTTTTAAAGACAAATCTTTGTCACTAAAGATGTAAGTCATGAGAAATAAAAATCGCAGAATGTAAATTGCAACTTCTGCAGCACAGATAAAGAAATGATTGAGCATGGTGGGGATCTGGCATCATTTGTGAAAGTCTGATAGGCAAGAAAGGTCACTAAAGAAAAGGCAAAATGACTGAGTGTTGCAGTGCCTGCAGCTACTTTTGCTGCTTCAGTCAAATTGAAACAAACTTCGCTGCAGAAATAATTGAAAAAGACAGATCCTGACAAATTTTGGATTTACAACATTTTAAATCCAAATGTTTGTGTTTTTGTAAGTCAGAATTGTGCTGGATGTCCATTAATAATTTTTGTCCTGCTCTTCTAGGAAGAATTCTGTAAAACAGTAGAATTCTCTACTGTAAGGGCAAAAAAGTCTTTTAAAAGCTTTCTCTCTTCATGTGCCCAATATTTTTCCCTACTACTTATATAATATGGTACTTTATTTTTCTCCCTTCCTTTATTTTCCAATTTGTTGTTTCACCAATATCTTTTCAGAACTTCCTCTACATTTTGAAACCTCATTTGCCATTAAAAGAAATGGAGCATTAAAAAAACATTGAAAAATTTGGATATGAAAAAAAAGCAATAGCCAGGCTGCTGTTACAGCCTTCAATCCATGGCATCTGATGAAGTGAGAGAAACCACTTCCAGCATTCATAAAAAGGATTTATAATTGGTGGCAGATACTTTACATTATTAATTGAAGGCATCGCACAGAAAGAATTTTAAGTTTAGATCTTCTGCTTATGAAAATAGGGGAGTTGTGTCTTTTAGAGCTTTTATTCTTCCTTTTTAACAAATTCCAGTTTAAATGTCAGTATCAGAAGGTTTTGCCTTTGCTTTTCTTTCAGTTTTGTGTCTCGATAGTTACTTTTTGCAATCCAAGACAATATATCTGATATCAGAGAGTGAGTGGGTTTTATTTACTGATTCAGGAGATGTAGTGCAAGGATGTTCCTGTTGTTGTAATAACATGCACAGGCTGATTCCATGCCAGCTCGGTACCTAATTTATATTCTCCTTTCTTCCTGAATTAGTGTGAACAACTGCAGCAACCTGCTTGGAACGTGCCAGTGGCTCTGTGGATGTGTTTTCAGTTTTACACAAACTTGGACCTGTGTCTTGGGAGTGTTTCCCAAAATGTGCAGATGTAATAACTCCAGTGCTGACCAGCAAACATCTAATGTTTACATTAGAGATAAGCAAGGCTTATCCCACTGTTTTAGGAGGAGAGAAAAATCACCAGCAAAGTTGGACAGACCAGCATCAGCATCCCTGTTACCAAGTGAGTGTTACTTTTCATTCCTTAAATGATTCTTTTCTCTTCTTTAAAGACCAACATTTGGCAACTTTCTGGGCATGAAACTCTGAATCTGGATCCAGCTTCGTTCAGGGAAGATGCTCTGTCCCAGATGTCATCAACCCACTGTAGTATTCCAAAAAACCCTTTTTCTTCCCCTTAGGTTGTCCTCAGTTTCCCCACCTGGAAAATCCCCAGGGCTCCATCTCTGCCACACACAGTGATTAAGATATAAATTACAAAAGATTTGAAGGTGTTGATACATCCTCATTTGAGTGATAATACACCTTTTGTGCTGGGGAAGGTGTAGTGATGTTTTTAATAGCTTAACCTCTTTGTCTTTCAGAGATACATTCACGTTTTTTGCATCCAGAAAACCCTTGGAACAGCAGCAGGAATGTAACTCCACTTACTTGCGTGAGGGATCCTGTAATACATAAAATAGCACATTATCTCTTTAATTACTTCAATGGTAGACAACATTTAATATTATTTTTTGGATAGGAAGTAGTAGTGGGAGCCTGGAGGGAAATTTCCTTTGATTGCCCTCCTCCATTACCCCGCAGATTGCTGGCTGTAGGTGAATAGTGAGAGCAGAAAAGGTCTCCAAAGTGCAGTTTGCCGGCTCCCTCAATAAAGCAGCAGCTGCTAAAATAGAACAAACATCAGCCAGCGCTGCCTGTGCCATGGGAAGAGCTGCCTCGGCTGGAGAGGGTGTTGAAAATGAGATCCACAAGTGGCTTTGGGACTGCCCTTGCTGGGGCTGTTCATTCATCTTGTTTGGGAAGAGGAGTAGTGCATGCATCAGAATTGGATGGCGGCAGGGCCGCTCTGCTCGCAGGATTTGTGATCTCCAGCACCCTGGGTGTTCCCCAGGATGTAAGGCACTGGCTACAGGGCTACTGGGAAGGAAACCTGCTCAAGTGAATACAGATGATAAGGAAATTAGTGAGGATTTTTGTTGGGTGTTTATTTTTTAAGCACCGGGCTGTTCCCCCGCTAGACTTCTTAAGGAGGAAAACAAAATTACCTTGTAAATGCTGCCCCATCACCAAGAACTCTGAATACAGAAAACAGCACATCAATGCTCATCAGCAAGGCCAGGACCTTTCTGTGGATGTTCATTTGTGGAATCCTCCCCCATTGTGCTCCTGCAGGAAGGGCTGCTGCCCGAGGTGCCTGGGCAGCTGGGCTGGGAAGCCTGGATTAGTGTAAATAGAGCCAACCCATTCCTTCCTCCCTGCCAATCACACGTCTGCAGAAAACCCAAATGCACTTCAAGCATCCTCGCAGCAGAGGTGGCCAGGCTGACACCTGGTGCACTTTAGGGTGCTCCTTTCCTCCCAGAGGCTGCAGGATGAGAGGTGTCCTCACCATGCAGATGTGCCTCACAGCTGTGCTCCCAGTGGAAGAGCAGGGGAGGTTCTGAAGCCAAAGGGCAGCAATCCCAGCCCAGGTCACAGCTGCAGGGCCAGGGCAGTCCCTGTCCCCACAGGGACCTTTGTGCTGCTGCCTCACCAAAGGCTGCACAGCCCTCAGCAAACCCCACCCAACCCGGAGCAGGCACAGCACCTCAGAGCCACTGTGGCCAGCTTGTGGTTCCCCCCATCCCTCTGTGGGCACCTATTTTATTTTCTTGCTAAGCTGCTTTAACCGAGGTTGCTGGGGGATTGTGGAGCTCTTGCATTTATCAGCATTAAATAAGAAGCAATAAGCTCTTGGCTGTGCCTTGAAGAGCTTTCCTTTCCTGGGTAGTAAATCTGCAGTAACTCTCTCTTACAGTTTTATTGAGGGTTATCAAGTGTTTATTCAAAAGGCATTTCCGTGCATTCAATGTTTTTCTAATTGGGCAGTGAGGGGTAATGTTCTCTCTGGACAGACTATTATTGCTGTGGTAAAATCTGCCCTGTTTAGTCAATACTGTCCACACTGCTCATTTGCTGGGTGGAGAGAGGAAGTAGGGCTGTGTTGGTGTATGGTTTCTACCAAATGGAGTTTGAGCTGTCACTGACAGAATCAGCTGCCCCAGAACGCCTGGGTCATGGCCTGTGCTGTCTCCTAAAGCCCAGTGGGAAGAAAACCTGTGCAGAAACCAATCTTCTCCTTTCAAGGGTGCTAAGGCTGCATCTGCACACTGCACAAGGAGCCTTTGGTGCCCTTCTTTGTGGTGTGGCTGAATTTCAGCCCAGGTGTCCTCAAATAGCAAGGGCTACGCAGGTGCCCATTGTTCAAGATGGCCCTGCTGGTTCCAAAGAGTGTTTAAAGATGATCTCATGTCTGGACTCCAAACAGAAACTGTTAATTAACAGGATGGTTTAGAAATCCCTTTCCAGGGATATCTGGAAACCTGGAATGAACACAGGGAAGAAGTGTGTGTAGTGGGTGGGGCATCATTGGAGCTTGAGCTTGGTTTATTTGAAGAAAAAAGTTAATTTTGCCTTTTTTCTGCCTCTTAGCTAGGGCCTATTGGGGTGAAGAAATCAGACTTGAGGTGGCCAAATAAAGGGAAATTAAAAGGAGCCACATAAACTTGCTTTAAAGCAGCAGTTATTTCAAACACAGTAAAAGCAGACTCGCACATGGATGAGATGTGACTTAGGTGTGATCACGTCTCTGCTCATACCTGCTGGGCTCTCGTGTCTCTCCTGACATCAGAGCCTTCTTCCTGTACAGGATGAGCTCCTGCTCCTTCCTCAGAGGGAGGCAAAGGAGGAGGAGGAGGGGTGGTTCAGCCAAGCTGATCCAATGTGCACCTGGACAGCTGGTACTTCTCGCAGTGCCTTTATTTTAAAGTCATCCATCATGCTCAGGGGATCACATCCAGGCCCTGAATTGCAGAACTGGCACCTTGGGAAGTGTTCAGCTGTGAAAACTGTCTTGGCAGGACAGCCCTGCCATATGAAAAGAAATGCTTTGCCTTTGTTCTTTTTAAAAGGCAAGGTAAATGGAGGAGGCTGAAGGCACTCACCGGCACTTTCAGGAGATGCATTTCTCCCCTGTGCCCTGCTGTTGGATGGATTTGGGGGGTCTGACCCAGGTGAATGGGTTTGGTACAGATGGGAACAGGCTGAGTGTTGCATCTGCAAGCTCTCAGCTCTTTAGGTTTTGCCTGAAGAGTCATGTTGAGGTCCAGTCTCCCGGAGATGTGTGTGACTCCACAGCAGGACAGAGCAGAGAAAAGAAGTGCAGGCTCTCGGGCAGAGCTGCAAGCCTTGGGCTGAGGTTTTGCTTATGATGGGATGCTCTTAGAGGAGAAATGTGTGTGGTGTGATATTGGACAGAGTGGGTCCAACTCCTCAGTTTTTACATTGTGATTTCAGATCTGCACTGCCGTTCTGCTGAGTTCATCTTTTTGAGCTACAAGCTGACCTCAGCCTGATGATCAGGAAGTGAAATGAAGTAAAATCAGGTTGATGAATTTTCCTTGGTTTTATTCCTGGTACTTTAGGTTTTACTGGTTTAGTAACTGGCAGGTGGAGTGGATTGCATAAATACAATAGGAAGCTTAATTAGTGTGCAAAGTGCTTAGAGATCTTCAAGAAAAGGTGAAATAGATGCAGAAAGTTATCTTCCCTCCTCCTCAGAGGCTGCATCTCAGTAATGGATGAAATGACCCCTAAAATATAATATTAATTCTGCAAAGCACTTGGGAGTTCTTCTGAACCAAAGGTGCTATGCAAATATATTCTCACTTTCTTTTACCAGTCCCTTTGAGCCAGCCAGTCCACCATTAGTGGTGATTCTCATTTAATCAGAATTCAGCCTTCAAATTTTCTGCAAGTCCATAGATAAATAAAGCAGCAGCCGTAGTTGATCATTTATTTATAAATCTATTTATAATCTATGTTTTGCATATTAATCAAAACCACTCCATGTGGCAATTCCTGATTAAGAACCATTTTTTTGTCTTGTCTCTCTTGCCCCTCGATAATATCCAAAGAATTAGATTAGAAATAGTTTTTATAAATAAATTATGATAAACTCCTGCTTTATTTATATACTCAGACACTCTCCTCATATTTCCATCTTCCTGCCATGTAGTAAGATATAGAAGTCGCAACAGTGGTAATTTAAACGGGAAATGCTTGGTTTTTAGGTGGAAAATGGATGTTTTCTGACTCAGGTGAGACACTCTGAGCCCTGATCCAAGGCAGCACAGCCAGGAATTCAGGGAGTTCAAGATACTTCTTGTGCACACAGAAACTCCAGGGTGGAAAGATGTACAAGAAGAAAACATCTTGTAAAGTTTGGGAGATGTGCAGAGAGTGCGACCTGCAGGGCAGCTGGGAGGCAGGAAAAGATTTAGGAACACGGGATCAGGGAGAAGCAGCAGAAAAGGATTAACACAAGCAGTTTCTGTTAGGCTTGGCAGGATGGGGAGGAGGAAAGCTGCAGGAAGCAGGTAGCTGAGGTCCTGCTGAGGCTGCCATGGGCAGCAGCAGCTGGGTGTAGCAGGCAATGCTGATGGCACAGGCTCCCTTCAGTGGGTAAAGGGAGGGCAGCAGGAGCTGTGCCTTTGGAGCTGCTGTCCCACATGGAGCTTCCCCTGATCTCCACCCCTGAGCATGGGTGTGACTCGGGGCTGTGGGGCTGCACTGGCACACCCTCACCTGCACGGAGGATCACAGGCTCATTAAGGTGGAAAACTCCTCAGAGCTCATCGAGCCCAAGGGCTAACCCAGCTAAACCCCATGGTGATGAGTCCTGTCCCAGCTCTGGCCTCAGCAGCCAGGGCTCCTCCCTGGCTTTCCCAAAGCTGCCTGCAAAAATGGATGCAAACCATCCCACATGGATTGTGTGAGAGCCATTTTGCCAGGATGGGGCTGCTGGCACGGATCCAGCTGCACAGCACCAGCCCAGGATGGGTGGGGTTGTGGATGTGTTGCCCCTGTGAAAGGGTTGCTTGGATGGGACGGGTTGGGAAGCTGCCCTGCCCCTTCAGTAGCAGATATCCATTGGGATCAGTGTCCAGCTACACTTTCTGGGCTTAGCTAAAAGAAACCTTGATAATTTGTAGTTAATTGTCAGCAAAATCATCATCATCTGTTCGTGTGTTCCCAGCAGCTCCTGGGAAAGCATTTGAAACCAGCAAACTAGAGGAGGTTATTGTGGGCTATAATTAAACACTGACATTATCACGTGAGCTGCAACTTTGAATTGGTTCTGATGGGACCATTCAAATGTTTAAATACTTTTAGTTTAATCTAGGATTTTGGTTAGGTGCATATTACCTGTTTTGTAAGCATTTTAGAGTATGGAATACAAATGTGGCATTGCAACCAGCTGGCAAGAATTGAGAGAAATAATCAGAGAGTGGCAAGTCCTGGAGTCACATGTGCTTGTGGTTCAAATCATGTTTCTAGCTTTAAGGGCTGAACGGAAAAGGTTTAAAATAAATGTAAATACATTCTGAGGACAGGAAGAAAAAGAAACAAAGGGAAAAAAATCCCCGAATTTCTTAGGTCATGATGAAGGAGTCCAGGAATTAGGGTATGACAAGGGCTGGGGGACTTGGCTCCACCTCCCATTCCTGCCACATGCTTTCTGTGTGACTTGGAATGAGATAATTTTCTTTGTCTCTGGGAAGTGGGAATAATAACAACTTCCTGTGTTGTGGAAACACAGGAAAACTAAACTGCAGTGACAACCACTGTCACTTAAGAGAAAGTTTTGGATACAACCAGATGATTCTGAAGGTCTCTACATAGACCTGAGATCTTTTTAATTAGCAATGAATTAGCAGCTGCTGGGGTGGGACCTGGCATTCCCCAGAATTAGAGCTGCCATGTTACAGGGTGAATGCTCTCTGGAGTTTCTGGGGAGTTTGTGTTGCTGCAACTTGCCTGAAGACACAAGGATTTCCATGTGCATGCTTGAAGAAACTGAACCTGTAAACAGAGAGGTTGGAGTTGAGGGGTTTATTTCTGTTTTGTTGCTCAGTTTTGTACAGATACCTGTTCAGAAGCAGAGGCAATGCTGTACCAGCCAGGCAGAGTTAACAGATCCCTAACCCAGAGGAATAAATTCTACTGAGGGCATTCTTCAGCCAATCTAGAATTGATGCAGTAGAATACAGTGCTAGAGTAACATGGAGGAGCAAATTTAGGCTAAAAATGGCATTGGGAAAAAATTGTTCAGCCAGCTGCTGGACTTTAATTTAAACAAGGGCTGATTTGGAAGAGAAGTGAGAGGTTGTAGCTTGGGCTTTCCTCTCATTAGTGCTCTGTTCCTCTGGCTCCTGGCTTGCAGCCTCTCAGCTCCAAAGTGCAGCTCAGCCCTGGGATACCTGGTGTTGAGTGGGCACAGGGACAGGGCCAGCACTGCACGCCCTGCTGTGCTTTATCTTGCTTAATGAATACTGTTCCTTCAATAACTTTATTGCCCTCTCTGTTCCAGGTTCCTTAATTACTTTCTGCTTGGCAGACAGGATCCTTTCATTTTTATATTTTGTTACGTATTACCAGTGTCCCCAAGCATCACTATCATAGGGAGAATATCACAATAATTGAACCACAAACAAGTCATATGGAAAGGAAGACAAAAGGAACAAATTTAAAGTCAGATCTTCTTTCCCCAGCAAAAAGAGAGAAAAGAAATAGAACTGGAAGCTCCACTATATTTTTCTGTTACCTTTAAAAGAATGACATGAGGCATCTCCACATGTGCCAACTGTGCACACAAAGCCTGTGGGCAGAGAGAATAGACCAAACCTGGAGGCAAAATTCAGGCTTGTGCACAATTCAGCTGCTTGGATGTAATTATGGCCCTTGGCAGTAAGATTTCTGTTGTATCACCCTCTCTTTGTAAGGACTGTCCCTAGCTCTGCCTGTGCTGAACTCAGTTCTCTTGCATGTTCCAATTTCTTTCATATTTGCAGCTGCAAGTTCGTTCAGTGGCTCTGATCCCAACATCCACAACCTGTGTTTTTCTCTTCTCCTTTGCAGTAACATTAAGACAAAGTGAATCTTGGTATTCATTGAGCATTTTTGCTAAGTTCATTTCCAGAGAATAAGATTTTTCGCATTTCTTAGCTGCTAAGGCAAGGTTGAAAGCAATTCACTGTACCTCAATAAGGCCAAAACGCAAAGGCAAATTTAAGCTGAGAAACATGAGTTTGATCTTCCATTTGTAGACTTTGTCTGCCATGGTCTGTGTATATTTGCATATTCATTCTGACTTTCTCCACCTCTTCTATTGACTAGCCAAAAATGGCTTTTGTATTCTCTCTTCTGAAATGCAAAAATACAATAAAAAACAACTTTATACTGGCTATTCAGAATTTGACCTCAGATCAGTGTTAGGGTTTAGAATTTTTACTCCAAGGGTTTTCTCCCTACAAACATGGTAGAAAAAGCTAGGACTGAAACTTGTAAACCTTGTTTGAGATGATCCTGACTGTTTTTCCCAGCTGAGGAGCTTTCTCCCTGTACCTAACGTCACTGAATAAAGCCAGGGGCAGTAACTGAAGTGAGGTCTGTCCACAGAAGGTGAAGCTCTTGCAGATTAAACCAGTTTCAATGCTTTTATCATGCAAGTTAACAGCCCTGGTGCTGGGGCTCCACCTCTCCTAGGGCTTTATCCACTTGTCTGCCTTGCTGAACTATCTTTTCCATTGCTCAGTTCTGTGGAGGAAGAAGAGAGGTTTGGGATTGGCATGTGGGAGTTAATCTAAAAATCCTGGTTAGGTACTTCCTCTTCTTCCTCAAGGGTTTTAGGGAGCACAGAGAAAAAAACAGAAAGCAGAAAAGATAAACCAACCTAGTAACTGCCTCAGAGATGTCGCCTGTGGGTACTGGAGAAAAGGGGAACCATCAAAAGAGGTGGGAAACAGAAGGAAAGAGAACAAAATGTGCCCTTGTGTGAGCACACAGTGATTTAAGGGGGTTTTAAGGAGCACAGAGAAAAAAACAGAAAGCAGAAAAGATAAACCAACCTAGTAACTGCCTCAGAGATGTCACCTGTGGGTACTGGAGAAAAGGGGAACCATCAAAAGGGGTGAGAAACAGAAGGAAAGAGAACAAAATGTGCCCTTGTGTGAGCACACAGTGATTTCACTGTGGAGTGTGCCATAGAACTGGGATGCTGTGGTTGCAGGGGACTTGCCTCTGAGGTGATGATTTATTGCTTTGCTTCATTTGATAATTGGCAAATGGAGACAAGCAGGTGCAGGCCCAGGGAGGGAGGAACATTGCTGTCCATCAGGACACCTCTGACCTTCACAACCAAGCAGAGGAGCCTCATCCTGTGCTGCCTTCTGCAGAAGTCATGTGCTGGCTTTGAGCAGCTCTCCAGGGCTGTGCAGACACATGGAGAGGCAGCCTGCCATCATCAGGGTCCCAGTCCCATCCTCCAGTGTCCTAGAGCCACCTGTCCTGCATGGAGAGGCTCTCCTGGAGTAGGGGTCCTCTGCTGTGTCTGCATGGGAACAAATGCTGGAAACAGCTCTGCTCCTTTTGAAAAATCACACAGGACTGAGCAGTGCAGGGGAAATTCCTCCAAATGCCACTTTTTTGGGATAAAGGGGGAACTGGGAGTTTGGTGGCCGATGTCACAGCTGTAGGGAATAGATGAGGTGACCCCACAGAGTGAATAGCTGTGGGATCTTTGCAGGAGTGCTTGATTGCTCTGACATTACATAACTAATCAGGATTTTCAGAGCTGTCCCTGAGCCCTCTGCAGGTACAGGTGACATGCCTGATTTCTGATCTCCCCATGCCACAAGAGAGAGCTGAGAAAGAGGAAGGCAGCAAGACACGTTTTGGGGGAAACCCCTGACAATTTGAGTGTTTATTGTTTTCAAAACTGTGTATTTCCGACAGGAACATAAAAAGGGAGGGCCTATTCTGCCTTGGACAAAGTCAGCCTGGGCAGGGCTCATGGTCCCTGGGCTGTGCTTCTGAGGCTGGAGAAGGCTGCAGGACCAAGGCCCTGGATTTTTGCATCAGTTTTGGGGGGCTGTTCCTTGGCCACAGACAGAGAAAAACTCAACAGAAAGTTGTTACAGGTGTGAAGGGGTTTAAGCTACAAATGGAGATTCTTGCAGTGAAAAACAAAAGTAGTCCAAGAAACTGCCTGCTGCCAACAGCTCCTGATTACTTCAGCTAATTTCAGGGCCTGCAAACATCGATGACAATGTGATTTCTGAAACATGGGAAGTGTTTATTCCTGCAAGCTCTACCATATCTGTGTCAGGACTTTCATTGCTGTCACTTGTAGCATCCTCCACTGCTGTATCATCATCTCCCTGAACTAATTGCCTCAAACTGATGAAAGTAGATTTTTAAAAGTAAAATGCTTTCCGTTATTTGCTTTTCAGGTTGTTTATGAGCTTGTTTTAACATGCTCTGTTGAGCTGTACATTTACCTTCATCCAAGAGAGGAACAGAGCTGGAGTAAGGAATTTGGGAGCCTGGCCACAACTGTGGGAAGGTTTAAACAGGCAGCAGAATGTGTGGCCCACGTTGCTCTGCCTTGCTCTGTTACACACAGATCTCTGCTGTCTTTGCATCTCCCTTCCATCTGCTCCCTGTCACCTGACGAGACCCACATCCCCTCTTCTCTCTGCTCCTCCTGGGTGCATGTGGTACCCCTGGGTCATCCTCTTTCCCTTACATATAAAAATATATAAATGCTAGACAAAAATCAATCAATCAATCAATCAATATATAATAGATATAAAGAATATATATATCATATGTATTATATATATCTAGGTGAGTTATGGGGTCTTACCCTCTTTTGGAAATAAGGTTATTTTGCACCTATGCTTGTCTTTCATATCCAAATGGAGTAATACTGTCAAAAATAGTGTCAAAGCATCTCTGTTCTTAGAGAAAAATTGATAAAATAGGCTCTGGTTTTACTTTAACCTGTTCTGGTGCTGCATTTCTGTGACTCTGCTCAGTGCTGACCTTTCTAAGCTGATGCAGGACTGAGAACTTGGAGGATGTATTGCTAACCTTGAATTTTAGAGTATTCAACAAGATGAACTGCAGTTTGGGGGTTTGTGGGTGGGAAGTGGTGGCATCCAATTTAAAGAGAAATAAAAAAAAAAGTGTAGTGATTTTGATAAGAGGCTTGGCAGTGCTTCCCATGAGTTTTTGGCATCTGGTCCTTGCTGGGATAATCCCCAGATTGAACTGAGTCACTGCAGGAGTGCTGCAGCACCTGGAGCTGTTTGCAGACCTCAGGTGTTTGGGTTCCTTGTGTCTCACCTTCTGAAGAAACGTGGGGTATAAAATGAGGAAGCTTGTGCCCAATGGTCAAGTTTGTTCCAGTGATTTATTTCTTGATAAAATGATTCACAAGGCTTAGCATTCTTTGCTTTCACTTCAGTCTGAACACTAGGAAAAAACATCCTTTCTTCCTCCTCACTGAGCTGAAATTACTGTTTTATTGACCACTTAAGAAGTATTTTGATTTAATAACTGAAATATTTATAATTTATGAAAGGTGACAGTAAAACATAGGCCTACTGTGATAATTACTATATCAGCTGAGCAGTGATGGTAGGACTTACAGTAAAAGCAGTTTAACTCATCTCAGTCTTTTTCCTAAGCAGTCACCAATGAATTCTGGTGTTTGCCAGAAGTTACCCAGCATTCAGAACTGCTCACTTAACAGTGCCCACATCATCTCTGCCTGGCTGGAGGCAATAATTTCCTTCTCCTGCCTCCTTTCTCCTGTGTGTTCAGTACAAACTTTCAGTCACTCCTCCTCTTTTCCACATCAGCTGCTCGCACTCAGACACCTGAGATATGCACTCAGTGCTTTAGAGGCCACCTCTGGTATCAAAACAAATTTGCCATGTGCAGAGCAGACCCCTCAGTTATCCTACCAAAGGAGTCTGCTGGCCAGCTCTTCTCTTCTTTTTTGTATGTGTTAATGGATCACTCAGAAAATAAGTGGCACTTTTAGTGTCCATTAACTCTCATTTAACTAATGATAAATTGCACTTGAGCACCTATGGACACGCTTGCAGAGGCATGTTAATACCAGAAAAATACATTACGAGTGGGGCTATTGCTTTCAGAGGAAAATGAATTCATCATAATTGGAACTCTGAAGTAAAGGCTTACTAAAAAATACTTGGGAGCATGTTAAGTATCCATTAATGCAACTAAATGACACTCAGAATTTAACAAATACAAATGAAATCCTCACAAGAGAGGGTGTCATAAGAGAGATTGGAATAGTACAGTGTTTATAGTATAAAATGTGGAAATTCATCCCCTACCTATGACCTTTGGTGTGTAAAGGGGGAAGAAATTAATATAACACTTCCCTGATAACAGGCTTTTATAAATATTATAAATCATATGAGAAGTTTCCTTTGAATTTCAGGATTTCCCTTTCTCCATTAAGACTAGAAGGCTTATTTTTGTTTCTCCTTTTTATATTGTTTTGTTTTGTTTTGTTTTCAAACAGTGGAATTGCAAAGGACCAAGATCTGAGTGGAACAGGGCTCTGAAGTGACCTGCTGGCTTTGGAGTCCCTGTCCCCTGATGTCACCGCTGCCTCTGGTCCTCACCCAGCCTGGCTGCTCTTTGCTCAGTGTCACTGCAGTTTGGTTTTTGGTCGTTCACAGGAAAAGGGGCTCAGCTTGCCAGCTCTGCTCTTCAAGAGCCATGGCCCTTGCTGCTGCTGAGCCTTTTGCTGTCCTTCACAGGACACTTGTCCCCATAAGCTCAGTCTGCCACCTACCTTGGTAAAATGTCCCCAAAAAACCCCGGTATGGCAAAACACAACAAACAGTGCTGAAAAGGTTTTGCAGATATGGTAACTCCTGCTGGCTGCAATAGGCAGATGACTTTTTTATTCTTGTTTCTATATTGCTATTGGGTCCAGCTGAGACTTTATCTGTAAATACAGGAGTGTCCCTGCCCTGCAGAGCTTGCAGAATATGAGAAACTGGTGAAACAGATGTTTCAAGAAATGGAGAACTTGTTCAGTGGCACAGGGTGAAATTAGAACTCTCCACATCCCCTAAATACCCCGATGCATGGAGGCAAACCCATTCCGTGACTCTGTACTACATCTTTATTTTATCAGACCTTCTGCTGACCCTGAACAGCTTCTGTACTTTGAGGGATCTTATTTTTTTTTTTTTTTCTGTTGTTGCTCATATTTTCCCCTCACATTAATTATACAGATGTACTGGGGGCCATGTGCTTTGCCACATCACAAAGGAAACCACAGGACTTCAGATCAGAGGAGCAGCCAGATGTCCTCTGCCTGGCAGAGCACCAGGCCAGGGTCACGGCTCGGGCTGCCAGAGTGGGCTGGCCCCTCTGCCAAACAGGGTGGGGACATCACCTGCCCCACAAACACAGCCCACAGAAGGAATAACATCAATGCAAGCTCACAGCAGCTTTTGGGGATTCATTTTGTTAGTGTTTGGAATTTTTCCTTCTAGTAGATGTAATGACTACCATGATTCTTTAAGGCCAGAGCTGCCTGCCTGTCCTTAGGCTGGACAGTGTTTTATTCCTTTGCCTCTTTCAAGTCCAGGACACTTCAGGATTGTGCCTGCTTGGGAGAAAGAATGTGATTTGCATATGGCTGGCACTATTCCTGTGTATGTATTTCATTTTGAAAGTCACTGAAGACAAAGAGTTTGAAGTGGTGATTTTCTTCAAGTAGCAGCTCTGGAACAGGTTGTACTTTGTTTCCTGTAGCAAGCTTAAGCTAGATCTCTCCCAACAGTCTGCCAAGGGTGCTTTTTTCTGTTGAATTGTAGAGATGGCTGACAGAAATGGCTGGTTTCATATCTAGGACTTGAATGCTTGCTTATCTTTTTACCTTTTCATCTTATTTATCTTTTCCTCCTTTGGGAAGGTGACTTAAAATTTTTTTTTTTTTTTTTCTGGAGGAAACAACTCTCACTGGCTTCTCTCAGCAGGGAGGATCCCATGTTAATATGTATTTCTTAGACTGTGTCTCTAAACTATTCCAATCCATATACATGGAGGGACAGGACAAGGGAAGAAAGCTACTACAGTATTTCTATTTCAGCCAATCAAGAGAAATTCAAAGGGGGCATCCAGCAATTACAGACATCCAGCTGTCATCTCTGAATCTTGTTTCTAATTCTTTTATCTACTTTCTTGCATGGAACTGGGCATTGTGGCTGGGACACTCAAGACATTGGTCCAGCCTGGCTGCAGCTTAGTGCTGGTCCTGGCTCAGGATCCAGCTCATCCAGCTTAGCTGGGCAAAGCTGTGTTTAAATGTCACTGATGGAAGCTGAGCATGTAGGAAACCTTTGATAAGGAAATAAGGGCTCCGTGGCACCCCAGGCATCCTTGAAAAATTGTATTGCTCCTCTCAAACCTGGAGACTTAAGTCTTTAATTATCCTTGTCTGAGGTTTCCATTAAACAGGTTACAATTCTAAATTCTCCACTCTAAAAGTAATTGTTGAAGGCAAAAGAAGCTGTTGATGGCAAATCCATCTGCCAATCTACCTGATTCATGTAAATACACTATATCAATTTCAATTATTTGATAAATACATCCCATCTGAAACAAGTTATAACTGAGGTAACATTTCACTACTCAGAAAGGTGAGAAGCAAAATACATGGCTTTAAAAATAGTTTATAAATCTTCCATAATTTTAGGTAAGTGAAAAATTTGCCTTTGGGGATTAGCCTTGTTTCTTGCCTGTTCTTGGAAAATTCCATCGGTGTCTTTTGCTACTGGACATGGGATAAATGAAGATCAATTCCCTATCACCCCTCACAGCCATGTAATCTGTGATCTACTGAGTTTTCCTCCCTTAAAAGAAAAAGGCAAGAGAGGGAATCTTCTGCAAGACATAGATAGAGAAAATTATTTCCTTTTCTTGCTGAAAATGGTGCCCGTGGGAATTCTGTGTCTGGTGTTACATCTTTGTGTAATTTCACTTGAGCCTTTGTACAAATCAAGGATGAGGCATTTTCTCTGTCGTTCAGAGCTTGTAACTTTGTGTAGCCTTGAAGAACAAACTGGTCCATCCTCACCCCAGGGGTGAGCCTTGCAGAATTCTGCCACCCCACTGTGGAGTTGTGCTCCTGGGTGGAGGCAGGTCATGCTCTGGCAGCACAGGGCAGCCAGGACAGGAGACAGCAGGGCTGGGCTCATGCTTAAACAAGGAGCTCAGCTTGAGCAGCATCACACCCTCATGCCAATGCTGTGGCCAAGCAGCCAAACGAGAGGCAGCTGTTGCTGTTCAAACCACCCTGTTCTTGTCCCTCCTGCTAATCACCTCATTTGGGCCAGGTGTGGATCCTGCTCCTGAGGGGCTGCTCTGCCCTTGCCCTGGAGATTGAGAGAATGAGCAGCAGCTGAATCCAATTTGTAAAGAGCCTATTTCCTTCCCCAGCCCCTCTCCTGCCTGTGTCAAGGTTGTAGTGGGCTGTTGAGGTTTCAAGAGCTACAGACCTTGCTGCTGCTGAATGTCTTAAAACATTTTGTTCTGGGGTAAGTAACAGCTTTATAGCTCATAAACTGTTCTTTAGGGTTGGTCATCAAAGGTGTTGTAACTGCCTGGGTTGTGCTGCTCTGCCCAGCCCCGGGGTGAACCTGCTCTGGGGTGAGCCTTGGTGCCGCTTTGGGCTGGGATTCCTGGTGGTGTTTTAGGGTTTTGTATCAGCAGTAGTGTGGCAGGGCAGTGACTGTCCCGCTGTGCTGGGAGCTGGTGAGGCACAGCTCAAGTGCTGGGCTTGGTTTTGGAGTGACAAGGAAGATACTGAGCTGCTGGAGCATGTCCAGAGGTGGACAGTGGAGCTGGGGGAGGGCCTGGAGCACAAGTCTGGTGGGGGCTCAGCCTGGAGAAAAGGAGAGCTGGGGGAACCCTCCTGCCCTCTGCACCTCCCTGGCAGGAGGGTGCAGCTGGAGAGGGTCAGGCTCTTGTCCCAGGTAACAGCCTCAAGCTGCACCAGGGAAGGTTTAGATTGGATTTTAGGAAAAATCCCTTTACTGAAAGGGCAGCCAGGCATTGGCACAGATTGCTCATGGCTGTGCTGGAGTCATCATCTCTGAGGGATTTAAAGGATGGATGTGGTGTTCAGGGACATGGGTTATGGTGGCTGTGGTCAGCAGGTGTCGTGGTGCCCTTGCAGCTCTCTGCCAGCCTGGACAGTGCTGTGGTGCTGCTGGTGCAGGAGAACAGGGCTCAAGGACTGTGACTGTGGTGTTAAAGTGCTAAGCCAAGGTGTTTCACCAGGGCTAAACAGTGTGGAAGCCAAGCAAGAATACATGTTCCTGTGGATTTGTTTCCTCTTTTTTTCCTGTGCCTGTGCAGCTGGTAGAAGCTGTACTGCAGTTCTCTCTCGGTCAAAGTGGGATATTATTTTAGACCTGGCTACAAGAGATGATTGTGAAATTTTCTTTTAGCTATTTCTGCTTTAAATGCTCCTGGATGATTTAACTCGTTTGTCAGTATAATTTGTCTGCCAAAGAGGCATTTGTTCATGAACTTGCTCAG
The DNA here is from genome assembly GCA_013401135.1 of Cettia cetti. Taxonomy (NCBI): domain Eukaryota; kingdom Metazoa; phylum Chordata; class Aves; order Passeriformes; family Sylviidae; genus Cettia; species Cettia cetti. The sequence continues at coordinate 195,042 of VZUI01045533.1, read as the reverse complement.
CCTCTCTCATGGTAGGAGAAAAAGGCTGAGGCTGTCACTCTTTTGGGGTTTCCCTAGAGAGTTTTGGCATGTAACAGATTTAATTGCTTAGTTAAGAGAGTTTCTTAAGTTCACCAATGCAGGCTAGGAACTGTAAATGACAGAGAAAGTGAAACAAGGGGTGAGAGAGAATGAATAAAGAGGAATGAAACTGTGATCTCTCCCAGATGTTAAAAAATAAAATAATTGTGCAGCCGAAAAAAGGTGCTGTCTGTCCAATATAATTTTTATTCCAAACCTTCAATATTGCAGCTGACGGCAGAAAATGTGCAGTAAAACATGGGGAGGCCACTGGGTAATATCCACTGTAAAGTGTTAATTGCCTATTGAGGCTGTAAACTATGTCAATATGCCTGGATCTGAGTTATTGACAGACTCCCATTTATTCCAGCCTCACAAAGCTGGGCTCTTTAGAACTGGGGGCTCTAATCAGTCATGCTTTACTGAACCTACCAAGAAGCACCAGTCAATAAATGTGCTTGCTGTCTTAACCCTTTGAAGTTTGTAAAATTACGAGTGGGATTGATAACATTGATTTGGGGAGAGCTCTTGACAGTGGAAGCCCTTTGGAAAGGAAAGCTGCCTGCAGTAAATGACACCTCCTTTAGCCTGATGGTGGCTCTGGCTTTGTGGGGCCACAGAAACCTTGGTTTTCTGTCAGCACCCGAGCTCTGGGCTGGAGGAAGGAGTTATGGCTCAGTGATAAAGGTTTGTACAGAGCAGAGTGGCAGCTAGAGCTGGAGCTGGCAGTACTGCATTTATCACTATTAAAAATTCTGACAACTGTGGCTCATCACTTCTGATCCCATAGCTGGCAAACAGCACAGGATTAAAGCCATCAGCACCCCAGAGGATTATTTGCAAGAAACAGGGTGTCCCTCCTTTTCCACCCACTAAAACCCCCCAAACCTGCCTCTCTGGTGCTGGTGGGAGTCTGTATTCCAGCATTATTGTCTTAAATGAGTGCTGATGTACAGCAGCTGTGGTGGCATTTGGGGTGGGAACAAAGCAGCAAATAAAAGGGCAGATCCTGCTCTCCAAGGGCTTTGGGGGAGGAATGCCTTTGCTGCAACATGCAGGGTTGGAAATTTTCTGAGATAAGGGCTGGCTTGTAGAATGCTTTGTGATGAAAGGCTCGTTGACATGAGAATAAAAGTTTTTTGGACTTGCTGGAATTCACCTTACTGTGGGAGCTAATACAGTTGTATTGACTTACATGTGGATTCTTTCCTTCTTAAACAAAATGCCTAAAGCCTGGGGATAGTTGCTTTTTATTTTCAAGGAAAATCCAAACAAATGCAGATGAAAATTATCTGTGAAATCTGGAAGAGAGAAGCAAAGCAAAAGTGCTGTTGCTTGACATAATCTGTAGCAATAAAGGTTTTGGAAGTTTTACAAAGAATTAGAAATGGATCAGAAAACCTTTCCCTGATGCATTTGCTCATAAAAAAAACCAAACTTGTCTTATAGATTAATTCTGGTTAAGAATGTTTCTTCCTCAATCTTTCTTGAAGTATGTATAAAGTGATATTTGTCCTTTCTGATTTGCCCTGTTCTTTTTTTCTTTCCAAAGTGAGGGGGTTTTATAGTAAAATATGGAATCAAGATCCTCTTGTGTTTAGAGCCCAGCACTACCTGGAAAAAAAGAGTGGTTTTTTGTAAATTTTTCACATGTAGTTGCTGATGTTGGCAAAAAGAACATTACCTGAGCCAGGCTTGTTAGACATGGAGATTATGGTGACCAGCTAATGTGTTTTTTAAATACTAGCAGTCTACCTGTTCCTGGTGCTAAGAGCTATTTTAATAATACTAATTAATTTGTACTTGCTAAATTAAGTGCATCTAGGCTTCAAGGAGGAAGGTTAGACTCAGGTTAAGTATTTATTCTGCTCTTTTCCATGTAATAGTGCAAATCTTCTGCCTGTCAGACTGAAGCTGAACATCTTGCCATTTATTAATGGATATATGCAACTAAAATCCATACTTTGAGCCTGAAAATGTGCACAGGCTGAGTTAGCCTGGTATCTGTTCTGTAAATGACAGGACTGGTTGTTCCTTGCAGCACCAGCAGGTAAATTTGCTAGTGTCTCTGTGGTAAATAGGTGCATTTGCAAATTCTGATATTATTCATAGGGTCTCAAAGAACTTATTTCAAGCAAATCAGAACTGAGTTTAGTTTACTGTTTGTCTGAAATGAGCAGCTGTTTTCAATACATCCATTGCTGTTGCAGTGTGCAGACTAATACTTAAAATAACTATTCCCAAGCTGCAAGAAAATAAGAAATTGGTTTCATTTTTAGTTATTTTTCAGCTATTTTTTCTTGCTTTATTTTTTTTTTTTCCTTTTCAAATAGTCTGTACAGATTCTTACATAAGTTACACTTTTCCAGCCTGGATGAAAATCGGGGGAATGTTGGAGAAGTTTGGCTGTGAGTGCCTGGGTTTGGAATGAAGCAGGGTACTGCCATGCAGCAGCATCTGCTGATAAAATCACTGTTTTTCTCTGGAAAATTTCTCTGGTATTGCCTATCCCTGGTGCAATGTGCAGGTACTTTTTGGGAAATAGGTACAAGCTCTTCTCAGGAGGCTGTGAACACGCAGCAGTGTTGCTTGATGGAAAGACTTAAGATCTAAGACTTAGATTTCAGTGTTGATTTGATTTATCTTGGTTACATTAAGGGTGGGAGAAATCATGCTGGATACTTGGTTTCTTTATCCTGCTTGTATTGTCTATCAAAACGACGTGACTGCCTTTAATACCAAAGAATGCAGGTTAAACTCAACTCAGTGAGGTGCTTTTCATGTAATGACAGCAAAATGCAGAGAACTTCAGGCTTGCAGCAGCCAACTGCAGGTCCAGATACTCCTGGCCAATGCCCTGGACCATTGGTGTCCATTTCTGATAGCTGGTTCTGGACAGGGGTGTGTAGATTGTGTGTTCTTCATAATTCAAAACTGTTTGTGGGATTGGAGCAAGCTGTGTTTGGTTAAATAGCTGCAGTTCATTGTTGCTTTTCTCTCCTGACAAAACAGCACCAATAAAAATATTCACATTTCTGGAGTGGGGGGAAGAAAACAGGGGTGCTTACAGGGAAAGAAATGCTGGAAGTTGCAGCAGCAGGGTAAGCAGGACATACAGTGCATTTCCCCCCATATTTAATGGAGAGGAATCCAGGCACGGTTTAAGATTCAGTTTTCCATAGGCTTTTCCCGTGCGGTACTGCTGTGTGATGTGACCACTAGAGAGCAGGCTTAACCTAGTAACAAGAGCTAATTAGTTCTTGGCCTCTTCAATTGCAGCATTTCCCCAACCCCCTTCCACCTCTCTGTCTCGGCAGAGGCGACTTCCATGGTTCTTAGCTTTGCCTCCAACGCTGTGCAATCTTAGGGCTAATTAAAACACCACAGACGGCCTGAACCCCACATTAAAATTTGATGAGGAATTGATCAGCCAAGCAAACAGGAAATTTAGCTGTGTGAGTGAAGGTAATGTTTGCTCAAATGTGTAATGAGGTCCATGGGGAATATTTATGGGGACCTTAGTGACGGTTTCAGCACTTCCTTCTCCTTGAAGCCCTCTGACCTACCTGCCCTCTCCTTCAGAGCAGTGTAGGCACAAGGAAACCCCAAGCTGCATCAGTCAAAGGTGAGCATGCTTTGGAAAGTGGGCTGTGTTTGGCCAAGGTGGTTTCATGTAAACCTTTGCAAGAAGAGCAGTGGAACAATACTCTGACTTTTGCAGTTTTGCCTTTGCAATAAAAAAAGCCCCACCAAAACACAAAACCCAACCAAACAACCCTTCCCTCGATCCAATAAACTTTGGCAAAATTGCTGGTGGAGCTTGTGGCAGTGCTAGTAAATGGGTTGCTCAAAAAGGATGGGGCAGTGTGTTCCAGCAGGTGTTACCTTATCTGCATTGACTTCAGGATCAGGTATAAAAGCTGCCAGCACACAGGTGTTAGGAGGAAAGGCAGGATGCTGTCACAGCAGGCCCTCCTCAGCAGATTTTGTCTATTTCTAATAATCACTAAATAGAAAGTAGAAATGCTTTCCATATGCAGCAAACAGATGAACTTACCTGCATCTTATTTATCACCACTCATCCAAAGTACATCAGCCCATGCAGCTCTGGAGTGCTACACTGAGCTCTTTTGGATAGATATCACTTTCAAACCTGTATCTGCAAGGCACCTCTGATGAGAACTCTCCTCAGCCTGCCCCTGGAAGCTCTTCCCAAAGCAGAGCATTCCCACCCAGACGTGGGTGTCAAGCCCAGCACATCAGCTGGTCCCAGCTCTGCACCACCTCACAGCTTCCTTCCAGTTGTGACAGCCTCTAAAGGTGAGGGTGATGCCTGAAAGGACCTGACTTTGAGGAAGAGGGAGCTGTCTGGGTGGCTGGTCCAAAGTCTGTGGTACAAACCAGCCAAGGGGAGAGAACCTGCTTGGCTTTACTGGGGTAGGGGCAGCTCCCAGAGTGAGCCCTGAGGTCCCTGCCATTTTCACATCATTGATTTGTTCTCCTGTAGGAATGGGAGCCCAAAACCTGTTTACAGTCATGATGGGAATAGTTGTGACTGAATATATCAGGAGAAGCTGGCAGAGCAGTAGTCCTTCTGACTTGTAATAAAATTCAGGGAAGTTTAGTTACTTGTGTCCAGAACAGCCCTGACACTGGGTAATTTTACGTCCTTCAAGTGTTGTAGCAACAGTAGCAATGAGATTTGTGTAAAAAGAAAGCAATTACTCTTACTTTCTAGAGGGAAACATTGAAGTGAGAAATTTGGAAATACTAGGTCGTATTCTGAAACGATCACAAAAAATCTCCAGTGGCATGTTTAAGCTGTGTTTTTTAATAGGCCAAGGAAAGTAGATTGCTGGTCTTATGCTCAGTGCATTGGAATAAAAAGTTGGTCTTGTACATCTAGGTTACAGTTTGCAAGAGTGTGTCAGACCCTTTTTGAGGAGGAGGAGCAGTCTAAAAGCAGAGTCAGCACACTCCTGTCTGAGCTGGCTGTCTTGTTGCCAGAGGCTGGTGTCTGTGTGCTGCTGCACAAAGCCATGGGGACACCTAACACGGTATGTCTTAAATATGGTCCTCCATTAGACCACTTAAACATTCATTTATGAGTCCAAGACTCACCAGAAGAGCAGCTGTATTTAATTCCTGTCTGCATTGGATCAGAGAATGTTTAAATGAAGGGCCTGGCAGGACATAAAACCAGACTGAAACCTGCCTCCTGTGGAGAGTTGGGACACTTGGCCTGCTTTGGTTGCACAGGAAGAGTGTTGTGCAAAAAGCTAAAAAGAGAACTTGAAGCAGAATCTAATTACCCACGTTTCAGTCACAAGTCACTTGTTTACATCCAGCTTTACATCTATTACTGAATGTGCTGCTTTCAACCTCGCTGACATTTGATTCAGCTTGAGATGTGGGTTTGAACTAAATATTAACATTTCAGGGACTGTCAGTAGATCTTATTTTGCATTACTTCCATCTTGCTAATTAACAATACTGTTCATAGACTGTGGGAGGGGACACAGGATTGTACAAGAGCGCATTCAATAGGCAAGCAGTGACTGCATTAATCAGGATTTTTCATAGCTTAAGGAGGTCTGCTGGGATTCTTCTGTCAGGTGTGGACTCATTTTGCCTTTGTTTACTGGGAATGTTGCTGGAAAGTGCCAACAGTTCTGGCCTGGCTGGAGCCTCACAGCTGAGAGACAGAAGATTTAATTGCAGGAATATCTGCGTGCAGGCTGAACAGCCGTGTGGGAGGTGTGGCTGTATGAGGAATAATATTCTTTAGAAGTGTTTTGCCCTCAATAATTAATACTTTGTTTTAATAACTGTCTGGTCACTATTGCTATCAGCCTACAAAAAAGCAGAACTTTCCCCTGCTCCAGTCTTTGTCACCTGTTAACTTTGCTGACCATGAGTTTCATTACCTTGAACTTCCATAGGATTCTGAACAGGATTGGATTGAGACTGGTTCTTGCTGTACTCCCTGGTAGCTCTCCTTTACCAGCTACAGTTTGAAGTCAGTCTGAACCATTTATTTAATCCCTTTGGTGACTGGAATACGGGGCTTTAAAGAAGAATTTAGGTACAGCTGAGTCAGAAATCTTGGAGAAGTCCAAGTCCACTTTATTCTCACAGCTGCTTCTATCAATCAGTCTTGTAATCTGGCCAAAAAAAGATAAGTGTGGTTTGTTTAAACCAATTTTCCAGGAAACATCACAATTGTAGTTCCTGTCTTCAATTCTTTATTGATAGTCCATGAATAAATCTTTTATTATTTTGTCTGTTATTAAGGCTAGACTAGATGGTCCACGTTGCTCTGGAGTCGTCCTTAAATCTTCTCAAATGGAAATTATGTTGGCAATGCTGCAACTTTTGGCATTTACGAGGTTGTTTGCCATGATGTATTAAAAAGTTAACAGTGCACTGGTTCCTTTAAAACTCTTTGGTCTCTGTTATCTTGACCTGTTGATTTTTTTTTTTTAATTTTTTGGCAGACAGCCGAAGATAATGCAGATGACTTAGTTGCTTGATGAGACGTCATCTGATCAAACCAAGGAGCCACAAGCCTTTGTTAAACTGTCTGATCTAGCTGAGGCATTTAGGGGATGTTTACATATCAGTGTCTTTTGTTTCAACAAGTATCTGTGAAACACTCCTGCTTTTTCAGTGTTTCCACGTGTAGTTTTTTGGGTTTTTTTTTTTTTTTTTGTTTTTTTTTTTTTTTTTGTTTTTGTTTTTTTTTTTTTTTTTTTCCATTTAACGGGAGGAATGCTTGCCAAAAGGGTTTTGGTGCTGTTTCTTTATAATATTTATTATTTATAATTGTGTGTTGATACTCTGTTTATTCTATTACCCCCGTTCTCTTTTTAAAACTTCTTTAATTTTTTTTTTTAAAAATCTTTTAAACAGGTCTATTTCTTTCGGCCGGCATATCATTCTTTTAATTTACTGTTTATGTAATTACAGCTCTTTGAGTATCTGCTGAAAGTCCCCGAACAATTTTCAGTTTTTAATGATACTTTCATTGTTGAACTTGATGCGCCTGGTCAGTTGTAAGTCTGAGTCTTCGGTGAAAAAAATTATGAAATATAGTTGTTGTATGAATGACTGGTTGAATTTTCCCGGCTTTAATCTTTCAGTCCTATGAGCTGCATTGGTAATTTCCTCTGCTTGTAAATCTCCTTTTTAAAGATGCTTCTTCAAGTTTATTTGAAGTATCTGCCGCTAACAAAGGGCGAGTGTCAAAGGGAAGGTTTAACGTGTGATCAAGCACTGAGTTGTCTTCAGCAACAATTAAATGTAACAGCACCTAATGCCGGGCTGGGCAGGATCAGCCCGAGGGCGATTCCTGCCGCCGCTGCTCTGCTCCGTGCTCTCCTGTCTGGCTTAATAAACTTTTCATGCACAAAGTTTCAATTAGAGGAGCGCACGCTGTATTTAAAATCCCATCAGGCAGGTGGCAGCGGAGATGCCTTGGTACCAGCAGGGTCTCCTGAGGCCAGCTGGGAAGGACCAGTGCCGTGTGGGGAAGGGTCCTGGGGACAGCTGTGACAAAGGCCACCGAACTGACCGGCACCTGCCTGGCAGTGCCTTGGACAAAATGCTTCTGCCTTAAAACCCAGTGCTTTTCTTAAAGTGAGGGTGAAAGGCAGCGTTAATCCTGTGAACATTTTGGAAAATAAGACAGTGACAATCCCAAGGCTGATATTTAAGGCACATAATTGTAAAGGTGAAGGGATTTTTTTGTTCCTTTTAACAGCAAGAGAGCTAACCTGCTTTCTGTTTTGTTTGGCTTTTTGGGTTTTTTAAAGCCACGTTCCCTTTTCTCTCCCACTGTTTAAGTCTCTTTCTCCTATGGGTGTTGCTCTGCTCCAACTGAGGCACAGCAGAAACGTACCCATTTGAGAGGGGTCTTTGTTTTCCCATCGTGGTCTCTCACCCAAACTCTAATTGCTCCAGGAGCACTAATGAGCCTGTAATCAGACCTCCCTGTGATACTGGCAAATGTTAGATTCATTTACAGACAGGGAATATATCTGAGCAGGCTCACACCGATTTAATCAGCGAGACCAGGGATGAAAACTTTCATTTGTGCTGTTTTTTAAAACTGAGCCTTTCATACAGGCTCATCCTTTGCTGCTTTGATTTGTTTTCTTTTGTTGTTTTTTTTTTTTTTTTTTAATTTGTAAGTCCACTTTCAGGAGGGATGCTGCACAGCTTCTGGCAAGTTCAGAGATGGATATACTTGGAAACAGGGATGCTGACAGTGAGCTTGGTGTCAAATGGTGAGGAGCCAAAGAGTAGCACAATGGTGCAGAGAGGAAGACAAAAAAGTCTGAAGTGTATTTTGAGGATACCAGGGAGAGATGAATAACAATTCCTGGGAGCAGGTATGCTGAAGCTGGCTCATCTGAGTGGAAGCAGCTCATGCTGAGGCCTCTGCTGAATAAATTCCCTGTCTGGAGAAGATGCTCTCTAACACTCAGACTGAGGGTTAAGAGAATGTTTTTCATACTTTTTTATGCTTCTATGATTTTTGGTTTGGCAGTGTTTCTACCTACGATCATATTTCAGGTAAATTGGAATACAGGCTCTGTTTGTGTCCTAAGTTGGTAGCAGAATTATTCTAAGACAGGGTACAGATGCTTCCCAGACTTTGAGGCAGGATGCACCATCAAGCATTGCAATACTGGAGCTTTTAACAGATTGCCTTCTTCATCATTGTTCAAAACTCCAAAGTACAAAATGTGCATGTGTATAGCTTTGTCTAAGCTAGGCATTAGGAATTCACTCATCAGCTTCTTCACAGGCTGTGTGTGAACACCAGACCTGCAGCACTGGGATGTCTCAAGCTGCAGGAGCTGCTCCCAAGGCTGGCTGTAGGGACTTGGAGAAGGTGGTGGTGCAAGCACAGCTGGAGTTTGCTCTATTAAAGTTTGTCTGTCTGTGTGAACTGGAGCTCACCTTGCAGACCCATTCTCAGCCATGCCTGGGAGGGGGAGCCCTCTGTGGCCTCCTCGATTTCTTACAATCTTTTGAAAACATGCAAGTGGAGAGAAATTACACCATTTGTGTACATTGGGAGCCAAACTAATTAGGCAGCAGACAAATGATGGCCATGATTCTGACAGAGGTACTGTCAGTAGCAGCAGTAGGAAGGTGTGAGGTTTGTTCTGCCTCAGCCTGCAGAGTGTCCTGTCACCCACCCTGCAGGCCTCGTTCCTCTGACAGGAAAATCAAAGAGTTCAAACCCTGCATTTCAGGTCCCTCAGTGTTTCTGAGGGTGTCTCTCTCTCTTGCTCCTTACCAAAAACCTTCAACAACTTTTGGAAGGACTCCTCTTGAATGAAAGCCTCGAGAGCCCAATCTTCAAGATGTTCCCTTATGGAAGTCCTTCAGCATCCCAGGAAAGACTTACAAATGTCCTGTCATCACTTCAGATTCAGTTCTGACAAGAAGCCACAAGGGTCTCATTCATAAAAGCCTTGCACATCACATTATATGCCCACAGTTACTGTAGACATTTCTGGGCTGCAATAAACTTGTGTGACAGAAACCATTCCTCCTTTTTACAGATGACATCCTCAAATTGCTGGGTCCTATTCTCCATTGCTCTGCTCCTTAGCTGGTCTTATCCAGTTATGCAAACTCCTACCAGTAGCATTTCATCCTCCTGCCCAGGAGAGTTGATGTGGCAGCAGTGAAAGGCAGTGGAGAATTAGTTATATTGCTTCCCTCTTCTCCCAAAGTGAACATTTCAAAGCTGATTGTTCCAGACATAAACGAAGGTGTGGGATTTGAAGATGGCTTGGATAAATGCTTTACGTTGTGTGTGACCTCTAAAAATGAAGGGACAAACTTGGTGCTGAGTGTAAGCTGCAGAGCAGTAATTAGCAGGGGAAGGGTCAGCCTGTTTGTCAGAACAACAAAATTAGATTAGAGAAGGCATTTTGGCCATGGGGCCTTCCTTAGGCTAAAGAAGAACAGGATGTTGTGTAGTTTTGCTGTGTCCCAGTTTCACCATGCCCTGAGGAAGACCCCCAAGGCTGAAACCTTATTTCTAATTGTTTCATAAATGACTTTTTCTTCCCTTTTTGGCATTCAAGATGACACCAATTTTGAACAGAAGAGTTTCCGTTGGACAGTCGTTTCCTGAACAAAGGAAGAATATTCAATATTTATAATAGTCACTAATTTGTTGAGATTTACCTAGTTTTCTTCCATTTTCTTTTTTCCTTGCTAGGCTAATTTTATGGCTTATCTTGCATCTTATGTAGTCTGTATGAGTATCTTGGCCAGAAAAACTTAAAATTCCAAATAAATAGGCAGAAATACTAAATGACTTCCAGGATGTGTTTTGTTTCCTTTAGGCCTGCTGGACAAATTACTAATTTGGAAAACTGAATTTTGTACGAACATCTAAATAACTTTTTTATTTTATTTTATGACTACACTATAGGCACAGGTTCTGGCTATAGTGGTAGGTAGGGTGGGATTTAGTTTTTTTTCTAGCTGTTAATATTAAACCATGACTGATATGTGATCTTGTGTAGGAAATCGCTTAGGGTATTTTATGGCAGATTCTCAGTCTCATGAGGAACAGAAAAGTTTGAGAAGCTGAAACATCCAGGGTTTTGAAATCGCTGCTGCAGCTTCTGAAATACAACCACTGTTTTTAGAATCTGGTGACTGGCAAAGGGTTTTGAAATTTTGAGTACGTGGGAGAACAGCATATATATAATTTCAACATACACAATAAAAGCAGTCACTAAAACATAGTAAATAAATTTCTAACAAATTGTGAGATAGTATTTTATTAGTTTAGGCTATCTTAAATCCTGTGTGTCTGTGGAAGGTCTAGAATAACTGAATGTGATTTTTTTGTTTTCCATATACTTTGATCTCCCTTTTTGATCAAAGATCAAGTACCAACACTTAAGACCTCAGTAATTATAGCAATTTGAATTTTTTGGATTTCAATTGATTAATGGTTATTAAAATGCCTCATATTTTTCCTTTTGCCTTTACAAACTGTTTTATATTTGAAATTTTTTTTTCTTTCCTAAAGGCAATCACCTTGTTGCTGCTCTGCCTACAGCTACTCTTAGTTCAGGTTTTTGTGCCATTGGTGACTGTGTGAGGTGGCCTATTTTGAAGTTTTAACACTTCAAAAAAGTGAAATTTTGGGAAAACACTTCCCTACTAACCACCTTTCCCTTCTTTGACTGTAACTAGCCATACTGAAAGGGGACTTCCTTTCTCAGACTGGAATTGTAAGAATTGGATGTCTTGTGACCAGTGTTGTACTGACTACTGAAATGTTCCTGGATTGCACACTTCCATTGAAATATCTTTAAGCAGTTACTGGCTTGGGTATTTCTGACCCCCAGTTGACAATAATTTAAGGACTAAGGTAAGCAGCTTTCCAGAAGCCCAGTTCACCTGTTTTTGTGTAGGCACAACTTCAACAGGGCTTTTCCCTGGTGAAAGGCAGTGTGGACAGATGCTTTTTGTAACATTTACTGAGCAGCAAAAATTACTGCCAGAATTGCAAATTGAGATACAAAATGAGGTAAAGCAAAAGCCAGAACCAACATGAACCAATGCTATATCATATAAAAGTGTGTTGTACATTGCCTAGATTGTCCTTTGGGGAGAATGACTTCCACAGGGTCAAGAGCTGTGGGTGAAGGCTGCCCTGGCAGCCCTTGGAGTGCTTGCAGCAGCTATTTATAGAATGCTTAGCTCTGTAAATAGAGGCCATGTGAAAACACTGAGTGTAAAATATTATCAAAGATGACATGAATCCTGGTGTTTAATGAATCTAGTAACCAGCTTTGCAACCTTTTTTCTTTCACTATGTATTTTGACATAAGTGTAACTATCCAATAAGTAGGAAGAAGCTCCAAATGTTGCCTCAAGCTATTGTGGCAGATCTGGACTGATGCAGCCAAGTAGGCATGAGGGTTTGGAGATTGAGGATTGGGGCTTTTCCATAGGTTTTGCATTTTATTTAGAAACATACCCAAAGGCATCAGGGACTTTAAGGCTCAGAGGGGTCATTAGACTCTATTATCTGATTCCTGTCTAAGTGGGGCCATATAAAAACATCCAAATCCCACATACTGAAGAGATATAGAGCTTTGAAACCTAGATGTCAGGGTCACCCAGCCCTTCCTCACATTGCCTGGAGGGACTGGGATCTGAACTTGTCTCAGTATGGATAATGTTACATTAATTACTGTTATGTAATTTATGGGCTTCTCTTCTGTCTCTTACTGGTTTGGGATGACCTTGGTGACTTTAGTTTTATCCAGACAAATAGCAAAAGGGTAATATCACAAATAACAGATTTAAATCAAAGGAGAAACCTAGTTTGAACATCCAGGGAAAGCTGCTGCCACTGTGCCTTTTTAGGTATCCAAAGAATCTCCTTGAGGGAGCCACAGAGTCCCCATTTCTCAAGGCATTGATAAGCAGATTGGATGGAAAATGGTCAGGAGCAAAGCTGTTGTTGTAGGAAATACCCAAAACAAATTCATTTGAGGCCAGAAACCTGAAGAAACTGCTGAGCTGACTGGGTCCCTGCAGGATTTGTGAGCAAGGCCCAGGCAAGCTGGGTCTGCTGGTCACACTGGTCATGTTGGCTCCCAGCCATGGGCAGAGCTCTGGCACCAGGGCTGGGCTGTGGCAGCCCTGTGCCCACTCTGCCTCCGTGCCATGCCTGCATGTCCTGGGTTTGCCACCTTGCTGCTGACAGGGCTGCTGGGGGACCTGGCCGTGCCACCCTGCCCTGTCACCAAGGCCTGGCTGAGGGACCTGGTTCCCTGCTGTCCTTCCCAGGGGCGGTGGGAGGATGGAGATGGGCACAGTGTACACTGAGGACTTCTCTTGAAAGGATGGATTGCTAGGCTGCCAGGCAGGAATTTCCCGAAGGAAATTTACCCGTCTGCCTCCCCATGGCCTTGTCTCATCTCCAGCAGGTGCAGTTTGCTCCTCTAAACAGCCCAAAGTTTGAAAATACAGTTCTTGGTGACATTAGTGATTGATCAGAGCAGTGGCAGCACAGCCCTGAGGTGTTTGCTGCTGTAACTGCAAAGGAGGTTCACACTGACACCAGATTTGAGTCCAAACCTCATTTCTATCAAGTGTCAAAAAATCTGCCTCAAACCATTCCTTTTTTTGTCTGCTCAACACCTGACCTAATACAGCCATAGCCCATGAGTGATCTCTGTGTGTGCTGTAGGTGTGTGGAGGAAAACAATAACTTGCAAACACCTGATATGACATTCAGGATGGGGAAAAGAAAATTTTATTTATGTTGAGTGTCTCGGTCATAGTAGAATCTGCAGTTCATGGTGGGAAAAGTACTTCAATCAAAGACTGCAGTTTTTGGGCAGGGGAAAATTAGGGATTTGAGCACCTGAGCTGCTGTTCTTGGGAAGTGCTGTAGCAGAGCAGGAGGTGTAATTCAATATTAAACTCTTTAGCAAATCACTCTGCTTCCCTAGAACATGCTGAAATGTTTAAGCTTGCTACTAATTGATGGGGAAACAAAATGCTTCCTTCTCTCTGCCCTCCATGCATGTGGAAGTCTTCAATTTGGCTGAAATTACTGGGGTGAAGGTAGAAAAACTGCTTTTTTTATGCAAGTTTTTTAAGCAGCCGAATTGTTATAGCCAAAATAGCCAAACTATGGCCATGAAAATAGAGGATAGACCAGTGTATCTGTTGGGATCATCTCAGTAAGAGGAGTGAAATTCTTCCTAAAGGCTGAAGGGAAGATGTTTGGGCCACTGGCCAAAACTAATAGAAAGTTCATATTTTTCCAGATTTGTGAAAAATGAAAAATTTTATGCTTCTGCTTCAATTTATTTTTGTTGCAATTCATCACTAATACAAAATGTGCTATTTATTGCCCAAGAGTGTTTTTTCCTACAGACATGGCATAATATCTTTACCAAAAAGTTTAGCATATGTGAGTTAAAAATGCATATGAGGACTTACTTTTTGTTCCTTTGGTGAATGCTGCTGCTGTTCTTATCTAACAAAACTGCTTTTTGCATTGACAGAAATGGTGAAAAATGACCCAATTTCCAGTTATTTGCACAAACTAGCTTTAGTTCCACACTTGATTTACAAACATAGATCATAGTACCACAGTATTTAAGCTCAGGCTTAACTTCACACTTGTGAATAGCTTTATTGACTTCAGTGGAGCTCCTTGTGTGGAAAGCTGAGGATGTCATTAGGTGCTCAGCAAGCTGGGTTACAGAAAGGTGCAGTGGCCTTGTCTGGAAAGCCCTGGGCTCCCAGCTTGGATCTGCAACAGGCTTCCTTTATGATCTAAAATTAATTACTCTGTGTGACATGATTCCCATTTCCACCTTGGTCCCCAGTTCCTTCTTGCCTGTTTCTGGTCTTCAACTTACTCTGACCATAAATTCCTTAAGATGGAAAATTTCTTGGTGAAAACCGCCAAGGAGCGTTAGGTATTGAGTGTGTGTAGATGCATCTGTAAGAAAGGTGGTTTTGCTCTGTATATTTGTGTTTTATTCCATTCCTTTTCCATGGGGAGTGTGTGTGCCTGCTGGGTGAGGTTTGCTAGCACTATGGGCTCGTTCCCTCTTTCAGGCATAAATATGATGCAGTGCCTGGTGCACTGAAACCCTGCTCCCCTCTGGAACACAGATACACTTTTAATTTCCCCTCTGTGACTGTCATTAAAGGAGCTCTGGTTTTATTTTCTGTACTAGATACCAAATTTAGAAAGTAAAAAGTTTTTAATAAAATAATAAGTCTAGTTCAAATTGAGCTTGAAATACTGAAGTGCCTCTATATTCTACCACGTGATCTTTCCTATTAATCCAACAAAAGTTCTCCTTCAGTAAGCAATTCTGCTTCCTGTTTTTCACCCTCATCCACAATAAGCACCTACATTTGTTTCTTCTTTTCCTTCTAGCCTAAAGATAATTCATTAAAGTAGCTCTCCCTCCCTCTTTTTTTGATCCACCTCTCCACGTCCTAACACCCCCCTAAAAAACACCATCAATATTTCATAAACTTACAGTGACAAATGTATTTTAATGTGGTCCACTGAGAACCTGAGATTGATTGGCCTCTCAGAAATATGACACGTTTCAAAGCAGGATATTCATGGAGTGTTTTAGTGCCTACATTAGTCAGAGAGAAGCAGCACCTAAATTTATCATAGTTATGGCTTTCTCGGTATCCATTTTCTTTTAGCCGCTGACAGCAAGTATCTGAATGGTCCCTATTGATTGGCTTTGTGGTTCTGTCTTTAAAATGCATTGGCTGTGGGGGTTTTCAGATCAAATTAAGTCTCTGCTTCCTGGAGTTTGTGCATATCTACAGCACAAGTGTGGACAAAGCTGGCTTCATTCATGCTGGTTTTCATTCATGAGGGAGACCCAAAATCTCCACTGATAGTGGTGGGTGAACTGAGTCCTCTTTGAAAGCAAAGAGTTGATAATTCCAGGAGGAAGCAGCAAGGAGAGATGGGGACAGGAAGCTCCTCCTGGCTCTGCTGGGTGCCAATGGAGCGAGTGTTCCTGCACTGATGGTGCCTGGTGGAACTGGGGCTTGGGAGAAAGCTGAGAGGTCTCTCATCATCAGCTCTGCTGGGAATCCCTGATCCCCAGCAGCATTATCTGTTGGGCTGTGCAAAGAGTCTGTGCTGCTCTGGTCCCACTCTGAGCGGGACACTCCCGTGTCACTGTCGCTGCATGTCCTGTCTGCATGCAGACAATCCCAGTGCCATGCAGAGGTGGCAGGGAGTTTTCAGTGTGGTGGCCAAATTTTAAGATTGCAAAGAAAATGGGGTTTGTGCTGATAGAGGTTATTGCATTATTTCAAATGCTGAGCCAAAGAAAATGTTTTTTGTTTTTTTTTAATGTTGTTTTAATTTAACTCTGTAATATCAGTTTAGCTGAGATAAATTACATACTGTTGTTGTTTAACCTATCTAGAAGGTCTTAAAAGTTATAGCCTGCCACCTTTTTTTCTTTGCCCCTCTAAATAAATTGATCATATTTATGAAAATCTTTGAATAACTGAAATGTAAGTTCTATGACTCTGCTTTGGTAAATGCATAATTGCTTACCAACAACCCTTTCCCTTGATATGCATTGCAAGTCTGGGGCAGAAAAAATGTGAGTGATGAACACACTTTAATTGACAGAATAGTCCTGCAGGCATCGTGCTGCATGAGGTATTTTTGTGCTTGAACCATTTTAAATTCCTATTTTTTCCACTCCTTCCCCTGTTTCCCTTTTCAGTTTATCAGTGTCATCAATCTAATGGTCTTCATGAATGCAAACTCCATTTTTAAGGAGCAAACAAAATAATTAACTCTTGGGTTATGCCTCAGCGCATTGTTCAACTTGGCTTCAGATTTTACTCTGATCTCTACAACAGGAACTTACAGGAGTTCTGGCAGTGACTGAAGGTAGGTGGAAAATCAGAATGATTGGATTCATTAGGGCAGAGAAGTGCCTTTTTCATAGTTGATAGATCCATGGGATTTGAGGCCAAGAGGGACCCCTGGATTGTCCCTCTGACTCGCTGTGCATCCTAAGCCATTGCATTTCTCCTGGTTACCACAGTATTGATTCCAAAAGCTTTTGTACTTAACTACAGTGTAACTGGTCTGCCTAAAGCATGTATTCCAGACAGCATCCATTTCTTGGTTTCAATGTATCAAAAGCTGGAGAATACCCCACAGTGTTAAAAAAAAAAAAAAAAAAAAGTGCCTAGTTTTAAATTTAAATCAGTCTGGCTTCAGTTTCCAGCCATTAGTTTTTGTTATGCCTCTCTCTGATAGATTAATGAGCCATTTAATACCCTTTGTTTTCTCCCCATGAAGGTACTTATAGACTAATCAAGTTACCTCTCAATCTTTGTTGATAGGCTAAATAGATTGAGCTCTTTCAGCTCAGTGAGGTCCCAGTTATTCACCCCCTCCCCATCCCTGTTGTTCACATCTTTGTTTTTTTCTCAACACTCTCTTAAGAAAGTTGCAACACTGCAACAGAGCTTTGTGTACCTTTTACTGGTCTCACCAATGTCATAAATAAAAGTATAATCACTTCATCAATCCCCCTTACTGCTCCTCTTGTTTATACCTCTAAAACCAACATTAGCCACTTCTGTCACAACATTGTGCTGGGAGCTTACGTTGAGTTGCTTTTTCCAAGTAATTTATTTGCAGGGTAGAGGCCCTCTGTTAGCATGGAGGGATGGCATTGCTTTCTTTTTTTATTTCAGAGTTTTTACTCATGGATTGTGTTAGGATTGTATCAGGCTCTTGCTTCCCGTGAGCTAAGGAAGACACTTCATGTCCATATGCAAAGTTGATGCTGTCTTGGCTTTCTACCACCACCTTGGACTCTGTAGGAGAATCCAAAATATTCTGAATAGGTTAAACAGGTTCCCAAATAGGTTCTCACCTATTTTGTGCTGTGATGAAGGCTATTTGGTTTAAATACAAACCAAAAACCCCCCCCTCAAAATAACCAAAAAAATCAGAAAATCCTCAACAAAACATCAAACCAAACCACACCCCAAAAGCCCCCAAGCAACCCCCAAATTCAGAGGTCATGTTAGCTTGGAGATGGGCAGAGCAGCTGTAACCAGCCCCCTGTGCTGGGCCCATCCTTTGTCCAGCTGACTTAGACTGACTTGCCTTGGTGACACTTTAGTGGAGAGAGCTGCATTTTGTGCAGTCAAATTATTTATATGCGCTTCACTTGGTGTTTAAAGAGAGAAAATGGAAGAGCAGGTTTGAGTTACGGTAGTGCTGAATGTGATAATTATGCTGCCCTCCTAAAGGAATCCACGCTGAGACTAACATATGCTTTCATCCTCCAGGACAGACTATTCTGTTAGTCTCTTTTTAAATAAATGATTAGAGCTGGCTGAGATGATCTGCAAGCAAGATTCTGCAGTTTCACAGGCTCCGAGAGACTGTGCACTTGGACTGTGATTTGTTCCTCTGTATTTACTCTTCCCAAATTAATTTTATTTGTATTGGGGATTCACCCAGAAGTCTTAATTAGGATGAAAATTATTGTGTGAAGAAAAATCCAACCACAAACAGCAAATAGTCAGTTGACAAGTGAGTTTTAGCATCTAATTTCTCATGCTTTGAGGATGACTGAGGGCTTTTGATGAACAGTTGGTGCATGGTGATGTCCAACAGACATGAGGAAACCTCAGGTTGGGGACACACACTCACCAGGAAGAGAAACATCCCAAGCTGCTGACTTGAATGCCAATAATCTTATCTTTTCTCTTCTGGAAGGGATTAGAAGATAATTTTGTTGTTGCAGATTCTTAGGTGGTTCTTGTATGTACAAAGACATGTTTTTGCATGTCAGCAACAGCAATTCATAGACAAACACAAGTGTTTTCTCCTCATCACATACTGGCTGGAATTCTGCTGACCAGGTTCCCACCAAAGAAAGGAAGATTAGAGCTGTGGGTCACATGGAACCCTAGGAGCAGATAGCTGTTCCTAAACATGCAGTGAGCTGCAGAAGATTGCTCCAAGCCTCCTGAGAACTGTAAAATAAGAGCTGAGGAACAGGGGAGATGCCCTCAGGTTACTTGGCAAGGGTAGGCAGGGCCACATGTGGTTTCTTCCCAATTCAAGCTGCTCCATAGAGGGCTACAAATTCTTCCCTTTCATGGAAATGACGTGAAAAGCATGATTCCTGACAGAGCTGAGCTTGCTGCAGAATTCAGACCAGTGACATTTCATGGGACACTGCAAAACCCAGCCAAAATAAACCTGGGCTTAGGAGGTGTGTAAGTAGCCCAGTAATGCACAGCATCTCATACAGATGGTTTTAGGCAAATTAAGGGGGGGATCTCTGGAGGCAACAGAAATGTCGCCTTGTTGTGGGGTTTTGTTTCCTTTATTTTGCTGACGTGCCACCATGAATGAATCCTTGCTGTGTTCTGTTTCAGGGCTGGTGTTTTTTTTGTTTTTTTGGGGTGTGTTTTTTTTTTTTTTTTTTTTTTTTTTTGTCTCCCAAATGAAAGCAATAATCCTGGGAAGCTTTTGCTCTGTTTTAGAAGAGAAACTGTGGCAAAAATGGGTCTGTAACTCAAATGCTTTACTTGGAGCTGGCTGGGGAAATTACATGCTCAGTCTGGTGAAGCAGTGTAGGTTTGTGAGTTGTGTAGAGTTTGAGAGGTGCTGTAAGATGTCTGGAGGAGAGAAAGGCAGCAGGCCCCAGTCCTTTGGTGCTGAATCCTTTTCCAAGTGCTGCGTGGCACGTGTGACTGAGACTGTGCCTTTACAGGTGCAATGCTGCTAGTTTTCCTTTCAGAAAATAAATGTATGTTTGTTTGGGTTTTTTTAATAAGGTAAAAAAGCAGATAGTGCAATTCTCTATATGAATTTTCCTCACCAGAACAGAAAAAAGCAGTAATTGAGCTGACACCTCAGCTCAGCTGAGGACTGGACCTGTTACCACCTGCTCTGTGCTGACAGTTTGCCCAAGGTGATGGCCAGGGCACCATCACACAGGAAACTAATTTTAAAACACTAAATTGGCTAAGGCTTACAGCAGGATGTTTTATTGTTGTTAAATGTCTAAAGCACAAGTTTGTGATGTGCCCAGCTTACTCTTTGGGAGGTTTATCTCATTGCACAAAGCCAAAATGTGACTCAAAGCTCCCTCCTTAAACTTCAGATCATTTTGCAGTTACTGGCTCGATTTACTCACAACTCCACTTTGCTTTCCAAGCTATGTAACATGAGGTAAACATCCATTTCTTTACGCTGAAATTTTTGACCACTGAAGGTTTTCTTTCCCTTTTTGTATTTAAGTAAAATGTCAGATTAGAAATGACATTTTGTTTTCTGTTTTGAGAGTAGGAATTCAGTTAACCACTCAGGTTATCTTGGGTTGGTAAACTTGGAAGGTACAACTTCTTATACACTCATTTCAGAGTTGAACCCCTTGCTTTTGCAGAGCATCATCCTCCTTAAACCAAAATAGAGTGGTTTGTTGTGGTGGTGGGGCTTTCCCCAGCTTTTTTCTGCTCTTTTTCAAGTGGGAATTCTGGGAAGATCTTTAGGGGGTGTTTGTATCCAGCTGTAATAAAATTTTTACTCAAAAAGCTGTCTCTGTAAATAGTCGGTTTTCCCAAAAGTTTGTGTTGTGATGGACAAATTTTGATTGAAAAATCATCAAAAATCCCCAGCACCTTCTAAATAGATGGTTAGCTAAGGAAAATATTGATCTCTTCTGCATCTCTCTCCTTTAACTGTCAAAACTTTATCTGATAATTTTTGGGTTTGATGGTTCTCCTATAAATATTTTTTGCATAGATTGTAAAGTGTTAAGGAAGATTAAATAGTTTTTGCTTATTACTGGACAGGCCAAGCTTTACTTACGCACTTGGCAGCTGCTTTGTGTCTCATTTTTATGCTCTTTACAATTTGTAGAGCACAGCAGAGTAGATTTAAAGAGATAGCTTATTAATAAACACAGGGCAACAAAGGCTTTCTGGCAGCAATTTAAACATGCAGAAGAATGGTGGTGAATGTTTGTTTTGAAAAAGCATGCTCTTAAGAGGGGTAAAAATGAACAAAATTAAAAGAACACTTAAATATAATAGCTTTTGGGGAGACGAGGAAGAATTTTCCATAGGAATACCCACCAATCTCACAGATTTTAGTACAGACATGTTTGTTAAACCCCTCTAGTGAGCAGTTAAATAGTTGCTTTTATACAATGAAAATGTCACACATGCACCATTTCATTAAAGCCATGGCAAGCTTTTTTTTCCATTTCTCATTTGCAAGGCGGGTGTGTTTTATTTTAGTGCCATTTGCCATGGATAATACGGTGATAAAGTGTGTTTATGTGCAGAGATGGATTTGCTGGTGATTAGGAAGGAGAAATAAGAAAGGGACAAGGAAAATTGTAGAAATTATGTAGAAATACAATGAAAATTCTTAGCAGTTTGATTATGCAAGGGTGGAGCTGCAGTAAGCTTCAAGTTGTTCAGGGCAAGAATACATTTGAGAGTATTTTTCTTTTATTGAACTAATAGCTTTGAGTACTCCTGAAAAACAGCTATAAAGTAAGAGTTATGTCTCCTTAAATATTTCAGCTTAGCATAATCTGTAACTTGATACAAAATTATTCTTGATTTGGTATATCAATACAAGCTGTGACACCATGCAGGAAAGGTTTGAGCTGCAGCTCTTGCATCACCCTCTTATATTTGTGTTCCTCTGTAAGCAGCAGGCATGGAATTCAGTCCAGCCAGTGGAAACCCAAACAATCCCATCACCCTCACTTAGTGCAGGTGCTGCATCAGTGTCAGAACTGTAACCCAGAGCTACAGCTTATACAGAGAACTTTTTGGTTCTTTAATTTAATGAAAATCTGCTTTGTCTTAATTGTCCAAAGTTGTGGTTCCCTGTCCTCCCATTTGGTATTTTGCATGCTTTGTTTTTTAAACACAAGGTGCAACTCCCCTCTGTCACTGGTGAAAACCAGATTTGGTTGGAGCACAAAAGCTGCAGCAGCTCAAAAACTTTTCCTATTTAGTTATCTTTGTTTTTAATTCTGGTGCTTATGTTTGTTTCTCAACGTAAACTTTCAAGCCTTTTTTTACAGTCTGATTAAAAGCATGACCACACTGATATATGATTTACCACGAACTTTATCAGTCTCTAGGACACAATTTGTGCATTACAGTTGAGGTAGATAGACTGTGCACACTGGGAGTACAGGCAAAGGGCTGACATTAAGTTTTTAAAAATACTCTTCACCACTGGCACATTAATTAGGGATGTACTAATGGACAGGGGTAGTCTTCTGTGGCCCTACTTTCTTAGAATTACTCTTTTGTTACTCTTAACTCCTCAATGCCTCAAATATTCTGAATTAGTCTCAAAATCCCAAATCTCTTAACTCCCTTTCTGGAAAATTATACTTCTCCTGGAAGTGCTGCTGTTGTGGATTCCTCATCATTCTCTGTTCTGTTGTATTTAGAACAAGGCAGACTTTACCAGGGAAGGTGAAAACTTCTGGCTGGTGTTTGATGTAGAGGGGGCTGGAAATAACCAGACATTTTTGGATTGTTTTCTCTTTGCTCAGATCAATTGTTCCTCCTGGAACCTTGTCTGACATTTATACCCAGACCATCATTGCTGTAATAAGGCTGCTCATAGTGAATTAACCATTGTTTCAAAATTCTCCATATGAGACAGAGTGATTAATTTGTGCCTGGATTTTTGTTCTTGTTGTTCCCTGTGAAAATAGGAAATAGGTTTTATATAGCAGCTGATGCTGTAAATGTCCAGGGAATAATGGAGTGCCTAATGCTGCCAGAACTCTGTGGGGATCTATTTGTGTGCTGAGGACTGGTATATTTTCAGGCTGCAAATCTCTAAATCCCTGTTCCTAAATATACCCCCTAAACTATTCTCTTCTTAAGAAAAAAATAGTATCATTACATCAAAGCCTGTCCCTTGACCACCAAAAAAACCCCACAAAAACCCAAAAAAAAAAAAAAACCCAAACCAAAAAAACCAACCCTGAAGCTTATTAATCCTTAATATCTGTTACTTGCAAGGTGAGAAAAGTTCTTGTTCACATAACAGATGAAGTGATGCTATTGGGGCACTCTTCCAGATGGGAATGTTTCTGTCCTCTCTTTGCAAGAGGCTTGGCTCAGGGGATGTGGGGAGTGAGGAGAAATGAAAGTTTGGAACATTTGTAAGCTGCAAATGCTTGTGTGTGTGTGTGGTTCCCTCTCCCCCCACGTCAGTGGGTAAGGAAGCACAGCAGAGATGTGTTAAATGTCAGTCATCCCCAGAGCCCCCAACAATGAACAAGGATTAAACAAGAAGCTGTGGAAGAGGAAAAGAAATCCTTGTGCAGGTTTTAATAATTCATAAATATTGCATCTATTTTACTATTCTCTGCATTTAAAAACAAGGCCCAAACTATGCCTGCAAGCATAACTTTCCCTTTACTGTAAAAAGGGATTGAATTCATTATGGTTAAATTCTGGTTATATGAATTATTTATTTATTTACTCACTTTGTTTTTTGGATGATGGCTGTCTGGCATTTAAAGATGGACAAAACAGAGAATCTTATGTCCAAACCATTCTAAATTTAAAGTCTTTAATGAAATTGAAACCTAGAAAGAACCCTAAATGATGACCGTTTGCAAACCTTCAGTTTTCTGTAGATTTACATTTTTTTTACCAAACTATAATTGTTTACAGTAAAGTCAGCAATGCCCAGTCTACTCCTGAGATCATGTCCAGGATGAAAGAGAGATCAGGAATAATTTTGAGGTGAGTGGGATTAAGTGATGTGGGAAGAGTGTGAAAAGAGGGTTTGTTCTCCTTCTCATAATTCAATACAGTACAAAGGATTTTTACTTTTGGATCAGGAGCACAGAGGTCTCTGTGTTGATGGCGTAGCCCTTTCTGAGGGCTGTCCCACCTGAAGTGGAAGGATGTCAGTGCTGCTCTTCTACCTAGACTTTTTTTTTTTTTTTTCAATTTATCAGTATTTTAAACCTAGCACTTCATTGTGGCTTTTGAAATAATGGCACTGCTCTTTGCCATTCAGCTGTTGCTATTGTGTGGACCATGAAAACATTGCACTTTGAACTGCTCAACAGTGGAAATTCCTTGTAGAGTGAAGCAGCTTTGAGCTGGAATTCATGACCAGGAGTGCTCCAGCCTGGCCAGGCTGCCTTGCTTACCTGGAAATCTCCCTGTAAGGTAAATGTCAGCGTTTGGGGCAGTGTAACCCCTTTGTTTGAAATGTGATTGCATGAATTCCTCAAAGACAAGCAGTTATTTGCCTTACTGTAGGCAAGTGGGACAAATGTCTTCAGCTGTCAAGTACTTTCAGGGCTTGAAAAATAGATCCTGCTTCAGTGTGTAAAGCAGGAGCATTCAGCACAACAACTCTAAAATCCTGCAGTAAGACCTTTAATTTCCACTTGAACAAATCTCTGACACCAGCTGAGAGGAATCACTTGCTCTAAAGATGTGTCTGCCTTGCTACTGGGCTGCCCTGAGATCTAAAAATCTCCTCCTATGAGAGGTACAATAATAGAATTTTCACATCTGTGTTATAAGCATTGGCTTGAAAAGCTTTTATAAAATTCTGGAATATGTTCAAGAGATCTTGTTGTTCAATGTGGTCCACAAATAAAAAGAAATCTTAGAAAAATCTCAGCAAAACATTTCTCTGAATTAGAAACCCCAAAGTTATATCTTGTGGCTTGAGCTCACTTCCTCACAGCATGCTATGACCAGGAAAGAAGAAAATAGGGTTGAAATAGCAACTGCGGCCATAGTAAAATTTTTGACATTTGTTTCCTGTTTCTGTTTGGATTTTTTTGTTTCTGATTCTTTTGGAAATGTGAAGAAAATCATAAAAGGAGGTGAGAAAATGGTAACAGTTTTCTGTTCCTTTAATATCTGTTCTTTGTCTAGTGTCCATCCCACACCCCTGGCAAAATCCTGACTTTGTCAAATTATTTCTTCAAATGTGCTTTTTTTTTTTTTTTTCATACACTTAAAGAAATCAAAGAAATTTGGAAAGAGCAAGGAATTGTATTTAGAGATGGATAATGATTCATTGATAAGTAATTGCTGTCAGGACTGTGGGGTCTGATTCAGGTCACTGTTAATTTAACCTAGTTCAAAAGGGAATGGATACTTTTTATTCACATATATTTAATCAAACAGTCCCTGGGGAGAAATAGAATGGGAATTGAGAAGTGAGGATCAGCAAAGAAAATGCAGGGGTTTGAAGTGAAGGAATTATCTTGCTCTTTCTGGTAATGTCTTTCTCACACTTTAGTTTTATGAATAAACCCAGAAAGAATCTCAGAAGGGTAGATCAGAGCCTGCTCATCCAGTTAAGCAGTTCAGAGCTCGTTTGGGTGCTGCTGGTGAGGCATTTGCAAGCATCCAGTGATGCCTCATGGTGACTGCTCTCAGCTGTAGTTCCTGATTGCCTGCTTGGACTTCTCTTCCATGGCTTTTCACTCTGACTCCTCACAGGGATGTTTGTGTCCAATTCCTCCCCCAGCCCCCCACTGCCTGCAGGGTCTTTGGAAGAAGACAGACCCCAGGATGCAAACTGACAGATACATCCTGGTAACTGCTGTCTTGTTTGGGTTGGGACCAGCTCTCCACAAAGTGCAGATGTCCAACACTACTGAGTGATGCTGCTTTGGGTCTTTTGTGATCACAGGAGGAGCACAGTATCTCCAAATATTCCTGTACTGGAAAACCATTTGCAAAAAAACCTAAAGAGTGGAGAACTCTGAATAGGAGTTTTCTCAGTTGCTCTTACCTTAAGTCAGGCATCATTTACCCCAGTGCTGCCCTCCCCATCCCCTTCAGACCCCCACAAGCTGCTCTGACTCTTGTTGGGGCAGGGGAGAGAAGAAACAGTGCTGGAAGGTGGGTGTGAGGCTCAGCAAGTGTCAGCACATCCTTCTCCCACTGCAGGGGTGGGGTAGAGCTAGGCAGATAAAACAGCTCAGGCTCTGGGGAGAGGAGCAGGGTTGGGGCTGGGCACAAGGGCTCTGTTGGGCTGGCTGGCAGCAGGGGGTCCTTGGGAGCCCTGTGGCATTGGTAGCTCACCCCATCCCTGCTGCTCAGCACCTCAGCAGGTCAGCCTTGGGAATGGAACATTCCTGGCTGCACGCTGGCACCAGTGCTGTTCTCTACTGGAGAGCCCTTCATGGGCATTCCATGCCCCCCATACCTGCTCCAGTGGATAAATAGATGCTTGGCAGGGATCTGAGCATGGGGATTTATACATATAAAAGATTCAATGTATGTATTTGTGTATCTGATCCTGGAAGTGAGGGATTGATGGCACTGGTTAGAACTGGTGAAACTTTGTTCCTCAGCCTCTCCTCCTGTAAGTAGATTTAATATCCTGCTGGATTGCTGTGCCTCTGCTGGAAGGGCTTTGACAGTTGTGCTGAGTTGCAGGACTGCCGAGGGAATGTGGCTTTGGCCAAATGTCCACTAAGCACGAGGACAAAATTGTCAGACTTGGTCTTGCCTTTATGAACAACTCTAAATTGTGGGTCCAGCTCTGTGGGTCACGGAGCCATTTGTTTTTCTGTTTAGAAAATGCTTACTGTTGAAGAATTGTCTGTATTGAATGAGCAGTTTGAGGTGGGTTTTGGCTGGTTCCTGAGTAAATTTCCACCTACCAGCAGATCAATCTTGAACTAACTTACAGCTTTTTCTTGAAACCTGCCAAATGAGTTTAGCTATCTAGTGTTGCACATTGATCCTAATATAAAGGGGAATATCCCCCTCCTCCAGGAGGTAATTTGGAATGGGTATATTGGCTTAAACCAAAGGATTTTAATAAGTGTGAAACTGCAGGCAAAAGGATTTGGCAAGATTACCTTGTAGATCAAGAAAAAGGAAGATTAGGAGAGAGCTGTGGGTGCCTTTTTTTTTCTGTGGATATCTTCCTTTCAAGTGAATCTTTCCTGGGACCTTAATGTTTACTGCAAGGTCCAATTTTGTAACTTGCTACATGTCTTATTAAAGTATATATTGTGCCTTCATGAATATTTAAAAACAAGCACTTAGTAAAGATTTCATAATAGCCTCTAGTAAGCTTTTATGAACCATTAACAATGGTACCATGAGCTAATTTGTGTGGTTTCAGGAGGGAACTGACAAATGGAAGATGGGAAGGTGCAGCATCCTGGTGGGATAAGAAAACAATTAATCGATTATTAATTGCTGGTAGATTTGTAACATCTGCTTCAGCTCAACTTGATTTAGCACCCACATAAATTGGGGAGGGAAAACCCACCCAGTAAAGCCTCATTGCTGAGCCCATGGGAAGAAAATTGGGCCTTTGGGTGTTTTTAGGGCAAAGCTCAGTGATAGCTTTATTAGTTGGCTGTGAATGCAGTTCCTCAGAGAGGGACTGACTCCCACACAGAGCCTCCTTGCCTGGCTGGAGTCCTGCTTTTGTACAAGAGAGTGCTGAATTAGATACAAGGAGGCAAAAAAGAGACTTTTAGCACCTTCTGCAGTGGAATTTAGAAACAAGAAAAAAGTGTTTTAGATACTACATGGACCAGAAATGGATTGCAAGTTATTTTATTGCTTTACAAATAGATTCTTTGCAAAAGACTGGGGTCAGGAAGAAATACACATGAACTGAACCAGCTTTCCACATTTTACAGGGTGGGTGTAATGTGCAGTCTATTTTCTGTATTAAAAGGGAGCAATGTTTTGGCAATTACTTTAAAGCAATCTATGTACAAATATTTGTGCAAAGGTCTAAAATTGCTGTGTCTAGGTATGACAAAGACAACACATCTTACCTGCAGAGTGTTTGGCAACATGGTTTGTATCCTAAAACAAAATACAAGCCCTGATTAATGTTTCAACTTTTAACAATTCCTAGGAACAGTTAATAAAATCTTGCTTTTTCTTTCTTCCAAAAGATTACTGGAATAGCTTTTCTGGGTTGGTTTGCTCTTTTCTTTCTCAAAGCAATCTAGTTAAAGATTGTATTTAGGGATCATTCTCTGTGAATGCCTTGCAGAAGGTGAAACTCTTGTCTGAAAGGAAACTCAGCTGGGATGGACTTGTAAGTCTTCCAAAAAGTCCAGCTGCATCATTATTACAGTGTAAGAAAAAAGCCACGATGTGCAACACTGGATACCTACATGAAATCCTGCTTTGACGAGCCAGAGGGAAGTTCAGACTTTTTAAAATGTGTTCTTAAAGTAGTGTAAACACTTCTGGGTTTTTTCCCTACCCTTGCTTTCTCCAGCCTTATGGAACAAGGTGCCCAGCATTAAAGCTGACAAGACAAGAAGTGTGGGCTGGATTGTTTCCTTCAGAAATAAAATGTCTATTTACTGTCACTTTCTATCACATCAGTCACTTTAGATGGCCACAAACCAGCGACTGAGAGTTGAACACACAGAAAATGAGAGTCAGCCAGCACCAGATAGTTTTTCTTCAGGTGGTTGTTGGAGGGGAGTTTGAAGCTCCTCTCTGATGTGCTGCTGGTGGGTGGCAAAGTGGAGGGAGGGGGACTGGAAAGAGGTAATGGAGGGAAAAGAAATCTTACCTTGGCTTCACCAGTGGCAACATGAGCATATGCAATTATAAGATAGCTGGCAGATGACAGAGTTAGTTAATGTAACAAGCCCTGTAAAGCATTTAGCCACATTCTAGTGTTTAATCAGCTGTGTAAAGTGCAATATCTATCTTTCAATTTTATGCCATTAAGGGAGACAAGATTTTGATTAGGTACTTAATCTGGGCAAGAGGAAAACAGGCCCAGAGCAAGCCCACAATAGGCAGCAAAAGGGACATTCGACGAAGGATTCGATAATGGAGAAAGACAGAAATTTAACATAAAAGAGAATTAGTGCAGCTCCTTTCAATTTAGTGCACAGATTTTTATGGACTAATCAATTAGAGGCTGTGGCTGTGCTGCTGGGAAGTGGTGCCCTGTTAGAGGCTTTGCCATATTAATTCTGTTCATTACCCCGAGGTCAGACGGAGTGCTTCGGAGAAGCCCCCGCTCCCAGCAGGTCACGCCGTGGGTGTCCCTTTGTTCAGAGGGGTAAATGGGCAATGCCAGCAAGGCAGTTTTGTGGGGGCAGTTGTTGGTGTGGCAGCTCTCTGTGAGTGGCTTTCTCCCAGGGTTGCCTCTGAGTGCTGATTTCTTGATATTTCCCTCTTTTGAGGAAGCGCTCTTTGCAGAGAGAAAATAAGATCTAGTGGTAGGATGCTAGAGGAGCACGGGAACGTATGGCTGTAGTTTGCAGATCTACTTAAATCTTTCCTCTGACCTTCAATAAACTGCCCCAGCTGCTAACTTGAACATGACCTCAGCTAAAACAATGAAGCTAACTCCATCTCCTAGAGGAGATGGGAAAGGAAAGCACCTGTGAGTGCAGGTAACCCAGAGCTGAAAACCCATCTACCTGTGTAAATAAGGTGCACTCAGATGTGCCAGAGGCATTGCTTTTATTGCAGACTTTCTCTCATGCGGAGTCTAGGGCTGGAAACCTGTGGGTTTGGGTCAGGATGGTACCAGTGTGGGCTTTCTGTAAAAAAAGGAATTACTGTCAGAGTGGGATCTTGCATGGGAAAATGCTTTATTTCTCTCTGAGGAGGATGTGTCACACTTTGGGGTAGGGATGGTAGAGATTTGTTTTTCCAGGAGAAAACCTTGTATCACTCAAGGGTTTGGAATACCTGTAGCAATTTGAGACCTGAACTGTGATAATTTAGAGCAAATCCTGGAAAGGTGGAATTTGTCCCATAGAAGTGTGGGAAGGGCAAACTGACCTAATAAAGGCAGAGAGAAGGTCTGGCACCAGATCAGCTCTGATTTTCTTCTAGGGTTTTCTCAATATATACCTGCTTTCTTAATGGGGAAATTTTTCTTAATGTAATATAGTGAAAAATAGAGAAGTATTTTTGGCCTGAGAATGGGTAGCAAACCTCCTCTTGGCAGTTGGGGGTTCTTCAGTGTTTCTCTTACTCTGCACTTTTCCAGGCAGAAGCAGTCAATCCATAATCCATAATTGTGCTTTGGTTCTGACCCATGGGCAGTTCAGAGAGCAGCATTTGGGGCAGTATCAACTCCACAGTGTTTGTATGGTCCTGATGAGGCTGGAGGAGAGAGAATATCTTAGGAAAAATACTTGTTTTGTTCAGCTGTGCCTTGTTTGTGGAGTAGCCTCCAGGACTTGCACCTCACTGTGCTTTCTGCATTGATTTCAGACCAGCATAAGCCTATAAAGATCAAGGGAGAAGAGACTGCAGATGTAAGAAGAGAATCTTGCCTCATCTGTTCAATGCAGATTTTAAAGTAGTTCACTTCTTCCTCGAGAGTTTTTCTTTATCTTCTTAGCTCTGCTCCTCCCCGTTTCAGAAGGCAGTGCCTGCTGTGGGGCTCTCCTCTCTCTCCTGCAGCAGCCTCTGAGGCTGCTCCACCACACCGAGAGACTCACAGTGTGACACTCTCTGTTTCATGTGGAAATCTGACAGTTATTCTGGGTATTGGTATGTAAAACAGGGTGGAATTCTTGTAGGATATGAGCTGATTAGTCCATGGTTCCTAGAAGAGCTTAAAATAGAATTACCACTTAGCTCTCTGTCTTCAGTGTGGTGTGTGATTTGGGATTTTTTGTCACCTTCCATCTAGTCTCTATCTGTGTTTGGCTTCTGATGGTCCCCTGTAATTCTATTAAGCCCTAGAATCATTTTGCTGCTCTAAGTACAGTGGCTCCTTCAAATCCTTGTCTTCTGAGGATGATATGACGGAGCATATTAGTTTATCATAAGCTGCAGAAAACTTGAACTCCCTGACTGTTCAATTCGTGCAGAGCTATGACAGGTTATGCCTCCAGGCCACAAGTTAGGGAAATGATTTTCTGTTCAAACATTTCAATTCTCTGCAACTCTATAATTTTATTTCTCTTCTTTTTCCTTTTTTCTTTTTGTCTTCTTGCTAGGCAAGTGCTGTGATATAAAACACTTTGGCTCTGGCTGCTCTTTCCCCCATCTGTAGATGGGGACGAGGGAAATGAGATGCATTTTTTTCTTTAATCATATAGCCATCTTGTTTGCTAACCAAAATGATTTTATGTAAGTCATAGCTGAAAGCATAAAATGAAAAGGGAAAGGAACATGTGTTTTTTTTATTCTCATTAAGTCTGTAAAAACCTGACATTTGGAAAATACTGCTAAGGGCTGACATGAAATGGGATAAATTAGAGTGAGTTTTAAATTATCAGGAGCCCTCAGTCCTGTACAACTGGAGTTCTTGTTGTCAATAGTTGCTTTTTCATGGGGTATGTAAGAGAGAGGTCAGATTTTTTTTTTTTTTTTTCATAAAAAGGGGGAGGAGGCAGAACAAAATAAAAGGAGAACCTTTTAAAACTCTCCATTTAGAATAAAACTGGACAGTTGAGGCAAATCCTCTGCTTGCACTTGCTCTGCTGACATTTTTTTTACCTCTTCTAAAACTGTGTGCAAGGATTTTCAGAGTTTAAAAGTCTGGGTTTGGACCAGCAGCCCAAATACCATCCCCAATGAGTGGGGATGATTCCCTGACAGGGGAGCAAAAAGCTGAAAGGAAAAGCTGTCCTGAGAGTAAGGGACAAGTTAAAAAAAAGGCACAGTCACCTGGAGGAAGGCTCTAAGCCTCCCATCATAGCCACAACAGTTTTTGTCCTTGAGGAGCTGCAGGTTTCCTGGCTTATCCTCTTTGTGGCCATGAAGTAAGCCAGGATCTGATTTGAACTAGGATATAAATGTACTTCAGGCAGAAAAATCCCTGTTGGCAGTTCCCATAAAACAATAAAATCATGTCAAATTTGACTAATTCTTGGGATGCATTGCCAGCAGAAAGCTGACAGTCTGAATTTGTCATCACTGGAGGGAAAAGTGTGTGTGTTTGTCTGTGTCTGTGCATGGGAGTGGGGAATAGACTGGG
Organism: Cettia cetti; assembly: GCA_013401135.1. Lineage (NCBI taxonomy): Eukaryota > Metazoa > Chordata > Aves > Passeriformes > Sylviidae > Cettia > Cettia cetti. The sequence goes on along the minus strand of VZUI01045533.1, from coordinate 163,436 downwards.
GGAGAACAAGGCAACTATTAACAAAATGGAGAGAACATGGTACTCCATTAATGTTATTAATAACCCTATCAGATTTTATTGAAAAGATGCTCTCTGTATCTGAATTTGCCTCTATTTCAACCCATTTATTAAAGCTGAAATAGCTGGAGTCGCTTCAGACCATATTTATTATTATTATTTGCTGAATGAATGCTGTGATTATGGGTCCCACGAGATTTAGAAGAGATAAAGTGTCATCTTTCAGTCTTTTCTCACCTTCCCCAGGGAGCAGTGGAGAGAATGTCTTCCTCTCTGTCTTTTTCTATTAGACTTCTCTCTAATTTCTATTAATAGGGTTCTGAGACCTGCTGTAACACTTGAAAATTTATCTCTTACGTTTGGAATGGTGATATTTAACAATAATGGTATGCTCAAAGGAGTATTTTTCTTTTATGTTTCCTGCTTTGCCTTCCTGAGCTGGCCATTGATTCCTAGAATTTTACTGATGGTTCAGGGATCTTTCTGGATGTCTCCAAAATAACCTGTGGGCTCATTCTTGCATAATTTTAATAGGGGGTTAAAAGCTGTTTCTGCTTTCAGACATAAAGCTGTGGTGGGATGGGGGGAAGGCCCCTGACCAACAGAGGTCACCTATGAAGTCATCCAGGGAAGTGGGTCCCCTTCTGTGGTTTTAGGCTCCAGGTTACTCATGCTCAAGCCTTGCTCTGGCCATGTGGAATTAGGTATGGAAATTACATCACTGTGGAAAACAGTTGGAATTGGTCAGAGATGAGGTCATCCCTCGTGAGAACAAAGGACAGGGATGATGCTGAGTGAAGTGGTGGCTGTTGGGGTGTGAAGCCCAGTTTGTAGCACTGGTGCAACTGGGACAGCTGGCAGTTCTGAGGAAGGGGAGATGATGGCCCTTGCCACCTCTTTCCTTGAGGGGACACTGGGAGAGGAAAGACCTGTTGTCCCTGCTGGGGTACATCAGTGCAGGGGGCTCGGGGTGCAGCTGCAGGTTGGGCTCTGGGTGGGAGCCCCAGGCAGGAGACAGAACTGCTGAACTTGAACAAAGGGCACAGGGACCTGTGGCACTGCCAGGGGAGGGACACTGAGGGACACAGACCTGTGACACAGGCACAGGGAGGGACACTGAGGGACACAGACCTGTGACACTGCCTGGGGAGGGACACTGAGGGACACAGACCTGTGACTCTGCCAGGGGAGGGACACTGAGGGACACAGACCTGTGACTCTGCCAGGGGAGGGACACAGACATGTGGCACAGGTAGAGGAGGAACATAGCAGGAGGTGAGGACTCCAGAATTTGGTACCTTTGGACTGTGAGGGCATAAATGCCCACGGTCCCCTTTGTTTGGGGTCCCTGCTGAGAGGAACCTCTAGCTGTTATTTTGCTATTATTGCACCACGATTAAATTATTTTAAGGATCAAGGCATCTGAGAGTCTGCTCTGGGAAAGCTGTGGTCAAGCTGGTTGGTGACTGTGACTGTGCAGGGGCCTCAGCCCCAGTGCAGATGGTCCAAGTGTGGCTGGAAACTGCTCCTGGATGGTCAGACAGGAAAGTTTCCTTAGCACTCCTTTTCCGTGAAAAAAACCCAACATTTTTGTGAAGGATGAGGCTTCAAGGCTTTTACTGAAAGGAGGAGTGATGTGGCAAGAATTTGTGAGGATTAAGAGCCTTCAGATCTTTATTCTCAATTTTATGTACCTATGAACTTCTTTATTTGATTTCAAAAGAAAGAAGGAAGAGTCTTCTTCCAGGTTATCAGAAAAACTGATTTGTTTGTTGTTTAGCTGGTTGGAAACCATTCTGGCTTCCTTTTGTGAGAAGCTGCAGATTTCATTTATTTGATTGCATACATCCCCTAAATTTGTGTTAGTTGGCATACCCCTCTCCTTGGACTGGTTAGAACTTTGCTTGTGCAAATATCCCCATCGTTTGCTTATACAAATTATTGCCTCACCAAGTTAATACTGGAAATGTGGAAAAAAGCTGAGTAACTACAGATCCACAAATGCATCTGCACAGCTATTTTCACACACACATTATGACTGCTTTCACCACCCTGCAGGTAGTAGTTCGGGTTTTTGTTTTTTTTTTTTTGTTTTTTTTTTAATGTCAGACCCCACAAGTAATTTTGACTCTGAGGCAGAGGGTGGTGAATGATGAATTCTCTGATTTCCCTGAGTTATCCATATATTTTAGGTGCATGTTGGAGCTGGGCTGGAGCAGCTGAAGGACTCCTGAACAAAGCTGTTCTAATGGTGATTTGATGGCACTGGAGTGATTGCAGCAGTGTTCTGGGGTGCACTGACATCTGTTCCCTTATTCACTAATGTAAAGAAAGTATAAAACAAGGGCAATTTGGGCTTATTCCAAAAGTGCACGTTACATTTGCAACTTGTTGGGGCATCTTGGGGTCAAGGTTGACTCCTCAACAATGCTGAAACCAAAGTCTCTGCTCCATTCCTCTGTCTTTGTATTTTCCACTCCCTGAATTCTCTCTCTTCTTAGGAGAGAGTTTAAATTTCATCATCAGAGATGAAGGAAAACAGCCACTGTGTAAACAGAATGAACAACAGTGAAGGAAAACAAACATATATTAGGAGCCTGGAAATGTATTTTCCTGCCTTCCTGTGCAGGAACAATACCAAAAGGAATAAGGACAGCAACCTTATGCCAAAACAGGATAGAAAAACAAGTATACAGTCAACTGGGTGTCCTGAGAGCATATCAACTGCTTAAGCTAGCAGAGAAAACTGAACTGAAGCAAGAGAGAGCATGGAGAAAACACTGGAGCAATACCTTCTTTTCCTCTGCCAAAAGAAAGAGGCAGGGGAAATCTGAATTCTCATCCTCAGCAGCCTTGCTGTTTGTAGAAATGTTTTTCATGCCTACAAAGCCGAGAATGTCCTCTGAAATCTCTGATGTTGTTGGATACTTTAATGGTACATCTTTTTGGGGTCTGCTTTCCCCAAAACCATCTGGAGAGATAGGGTGAGGAAAAGTTCTTTAAATGCACTGCCTCTTTCCCCCCTCATCTTAAAAAGCTTGGCTTGATTAAATTTTGGCATTACATTTGTTGCATGAAAGACAGGAACTCCTCTGATTATTTGGATTGTGGAGTCAGGTAAATCAAAGGAACAGATCAAAAGAAGAGGAAATATTAATGAAAATCTATATTCTTTGGTCAGCATTTTTAATAGCTCTCATAGAAAATCAAAAAGGAGAATCAGCTGTACCTCGGAAACTTGTCTGATAAGGATGATATAATGCAGGGCATTAATGCAAACTTCAGTGCTACATACAGCTGGAAACAAAACCGAAAAAATGATGTTCTAAATAATAAAGCAATATTTGACTGTTTAAAAGCCTCACAGTAAGAAATTTGTCAAAATTTGACTCTTATGATTGGCCTGGGGAGGCAGAGCATAGCAATAAAGCCCAAATCTGAGAGGCTGATGCTCTTGCATCAGAATAAGTGGAAGAATTAATCACTTCACTTGCATTTCCTCTATGACAGCTGCTGAGTGGAATATGGGGAAAGTGGTTTTTAATTTTTGGATTCTTTTGGCTTCTCCCCTTTATGTTGTGTCTGAAATTGCACAGCAAAGTGGAGAACTGGGATCAGCAGTGCTGGGTAGATCTGACTGCAAAAGTTTATCTGGAAATTCTGCTTAGCATAAACTAAGCTCCAGTATGTGATTTGACTTTGGGCTTTCTGCACTGGGGGAGTTCCTCATCTCAAGGATGGTCACGAGTGTAGGAGCAAAAAAAAAATTGCATCTTTGGGTAAAACTGAACTCCTGGCAAGCTTCACATCTTGGGACAAGCTGGTGTCAGCCCTGCATCCCTCTGTAACAGGACAAGACAGTTTGTCTATGCCAAGCTAAAGGAGTCGATCATGTGGAAATGCAAACCAAGTCTCATGACTTTGATTTGTGCAATACAATCTGAGCATCCCTCATTTGCCTTCGGTTTGGAGGCTGCAGGCTGTGCTCAGCCCGTGTCTTCAGCTTCTGTGCACAGCTAGGAAAGTCCAGAACACTTTAAAATCAGCACGAGTTTGTCATGTTACTGGGTTCAGAGGCAGCAAAGCACCTGTTGGGGAAGAACCAAAATGTAACTAGATGTGCTTTGAAAAGATGCGTAAGAAATATTTGGACTTGGAGGATAACATTCAAGCTTGAAGAACCTCAGTTCTTTCTCACTGGTCACCTTTATTTTTGAACTGTTATATGGGTTTTAATAGGGTGGTTTTTGGAGGCTGGTTCAGTTAGACATGGAGCTATAAAACATTTTCAGCCATAGTATGTGGAACTTGGACAATCTGGGACCTTGGAGCATAGGATTGTGAAAGCAAGTTTCCAAAACAGTGGGTTTGGAGTGAATGTTTCATGAAATGGGCTTCAAAAAAAAAACACCCACCAGCTATCTTTTGGGATCATTGTCCTATTCTGGCCTTAAAGCCTTTTTTTTTTTTTTTCTTCTGCAACTCCAAGAACAAAGCTGCAAGGATGAGCTCATGTGACTGTCAGCACCCTGGTCCCAAGCACAGGCCTAGTTTGCTTTTATGAGATAAAGCTGGGCTGAAGCGACAGCATCAACAAAGCATCAGAGAGCTTTAATGTCCCCCCAGGGCCTGCCTGGGCTGGATTAGAAGTGGTGGGGCTCATGAACTTCCACAACAGCTCTGTGCTCACTGTTGAGAGCAGTTTCTGATCTACTGGAACTGATTTATTTTTTGCAGACCAATCTGGTTGTCCACCCAAACTCCAGAGAAATCCATTGCCCTGTGGTGCCCATGGATGGCTGGGGTCTCTCTCCATGCCTCAGCTTTGTGTGTTGATGGCAATGAAAGGTGGCTCTGGTAGACATTTAACACCATGATGTGAAACCCAGTGAGATAAGGGGCAGATAAAAGCTTGTTACAGGCATTTATCTACAGCTGGTTACTTTTGGCTGAAGGGAAAAGTGTTGGTGGTACCAAAAACTGGATTTGGCCCCATTGGTGCTCTGACCTGGGCTAGCCATCAGGTTTATTTGTGCTTTCATCCTCATAGTTACACTTGCTTACAAATTGCTGGTGGAGTTTCCACAGAGGAAAGAGGTGCTCATAGCAGCAGCATTCCTGCTGGATCTGTGCAGGGTGCTGCATTCAACACAGGAACAGAAAATGAATGTGTTTTCACTCATTCGAGCTTGCTGTGGGGCTGGAGGCTCCACCCTCTTGGAAGAACCAATTTAAACACTTTCATGGGGCCAAGCCTTTCTCCAGTTTTGGTTTAAAACAGTGATCAGACGTGGAGGTGCCAGAAATCTCAGAGCATTTCCGTGCCAGCCCTTCAGCTGTTAAAGGACACAGACTCGGGATAAGGCTCAAATAAACATCCTTTTTTTTTTTTTTTTTTTTCCCTTCCCCTACTGAATGTTTAAATGAATGAAAGGTGAGCTCCTAACCTTCTGAGATTTCCAACTTATCAAACCTAGGAAATGCAGTAGAGTGCTCCACTCAATGTTTTTCTATGTTCTGCCTCCCAAATTTCCCTGAATTGCCATGTCTCTTTCCGATCTCCGCTGTGGGATCCAGTCTGCCTATTACTATTGGAGACAAACTGGAGAAAGAAGCTTTCTTCATAAGCGAGCCCAATATTAGACATATAAATAATGCATCCCTCAGCATTATTTATAATGCAGTAGCATCACTGTGCTGTATCATATGCAATTTCAGTTTGCTGCTTTTTAACTGCTTTCCTGCCAGGCACACCCTTCAGAAAGTTCTGAAGCAGCACCAGCTGCTTGTTTGATATTTCCCTTTCTGGTATTGCTACTAGTTATGCTGAGAAGTTTTCATGCACAGGGCATAGACAAGGTTTAAATTACAATACCAATGAGTACAATGCCGTGTAAAATAGCATTGATGTGATAGTGAAAACTGTTTGCATGAGAAAAATGGCCAATGAGCCCCTAGTATGGTGAGATAACTGTTTTAGGCTTGCTTTTTGGTGTTAATTCTGAGCTTGGAGTGACTTCTAAGTTATTGCAGAGTGACAATAGCAGAATATACTGTTCCAATGGTCAATTGTCCCATACAGACCTGCTTGCTTTGGTTTTATTTTCTTTTTTTTTTTAATTGTGAGAGAGAATGCTTTTGTGTCCTGCACACACACACACACAAAATCCGGAATAACAATACTGAGTGTTATCTTTGTAAGATCAAATGAAAGCCGTGGTTGAATGTTCCATTTGTTTCTTAATGAGTAGTGTCAGGCTGTGCCCTGTGCTTAACAAAAGCATATGTGCAGATATTGTTCTGTTATGATTACAGTACAATTATATCGTGTCTGTAATAGATTACTACATCTGGCCTTTTCTTGGTTAAGGAAATCAAGGAGGAGATTAGTTGATTAACTTTTGAGAATGCACCGAAATAATTAAAAAAAAAAATCCTTTCTGTATTAGCCACATTCCTATACAGTCAGGTTGGGGAGAACAGTTCTTTGAGGTTTTGAATGGGAAGTTGGTCTGGTTTTATATTTGATTTTTTTTTTCCCCCCTAGGGAAATGGGTGTGGGGGTGTGTGTGTTCGTGTTTTCTTCTTTCTTTTTTTTCCTTTAATGAAGACAATTATTCAGCTGTGTATTTATATTTTGAAACAAACCAAATAACAGTGACAAAGTAAAATAGGACTTAAAGCTACATCTGGGAAATACAGTAGTTTATTTCATATATGGCAATGTGCTATATTACAATAATTTAATCTTTCACTATCACTTCTTGTGCAGCAGTTGTTGTTTTGTTCTGCCCAATAGTTTAATGCAAGAGTTTTCCCTTGGGAGCAAAATGGGGCATGTGAAATACAGCAGCGGCTTTTCAGACATAAATTTGCTTTTATTTAAAACACCAAAATCTCAAAACCTTGTGTGGGTAGGAGGGATCAGCTTTATTTGCTGCTCAGCTCGCTTTACAGCACACAACTCTTTTCTCTAATCACCACCTTTTACATGAGGGCACATCCCATTTTCCAAGGAATGGGGTAGGAAGAGGCAGGATGATGGTCAGGAATGAATGGCTGCTGCCAGCCTGTGCTGGTGCTGGGCTCTGGGGCTGCTGTAGGAACTGCAGACGTGGGAAGAGCTTCCCTGGTGTGTTAGTTACTAATCACCATCTCGGCAGGCTCTGAGCTTTCATTTTTGGCTCCAGCTCCATTTTATGACCAGAAGCTGGTTATTTGTTGATTATTGGTGTTTAACTTCGCCAGGAGATAATGATACTGAGAAAAGCTGAAGCTTTGATTTGTTGCCTGGGGCTCTGTCATGGGTGAAATGCAGTCCCCAACTTATTTGTGTCCTGGCTTCTCAGAGTGAGGGGATCTTGTTGGTAGTAACTTGTAATGAAACATTTTTAAAGTTTGGGCCTGTTTAACAAACTTGGTGTTAGAACTTTCCTGTCTGTTTTAAAATTATTTTTAACTGTTGTAAAGTCAAAGAGCCAGGCTGGAAAGGATCTTCCAGGAGTCCTCTTGATCTATAACTTGACTCAAACTGTACCTGGCTGCTCAGTGTTGTCTCTGTGGGCTCCGTACAACAACAGCTGCAAGTTGCCCACTTTCTTCCATCTTCTCCTTGGGTTTGGTTTCCAATATTCTGATCACTTATTATTGACTCTTAATCCTCACCCAATGCCTCTTAAAAACCTTCCTCACCTGGGCTGTGCACAGATAATTTGATGGCAAGGGACTTTTTTTTTCTGCTGCCTCTCCTTCTGACTAAAGCCATCACCCTGTGCTTCCTACACCACGTGCATTCTTTTATTTCTGTGCAGTTGTTTCCTTTTCATTGCCCTGGGTTTTGATTTTCGGCAGACTGTGCTCTGGCAGTGTTTGCTGAACAATGCCTTAATGTGAGATTAATGCCCTTAGGTGCTATGGTAATACAAATAATTAATGAAGGGCTCTTTAATTCTTTTTCATAATAAATGTTATGTGGCATGCTTGAAATGCAGCTTAGGTGGAGCCATGTGCACCAAAGTAGGCATATCTGTAGTTACTCTGGTGCATTAAAATGCACAATTTTATTATCAGTAACCTTCTATGCCCTGCAGGCATTTAAAATCCTACCATCCTGAGCAGGAATGAGAAAATGAGTTGCCAAAAAGAAGCTTCTTTCCTGCCAAAAACCTGATTTGTAATATGGGGAGGCCTCCACAGTGCTTCTCTGTTCTTTTGGCCACTGCTCTGAAGTTAACACGTGTGTTCTCCAGCCTTCTGCACGAGTTTAGCGTGGACCTCCTGCGTGTCCCCTCCCCTGTGCTGGGACCAGCGGGGGGGATTTGGATCAGTGCTCTGCTCGGGGTTGTGTTTCAGCAGCCTTGTTTCTGAGGCACAAAGCACCAGAGGTCACAGCAAACCACAGAGCCCCTGAGTTAAGGTCCTGTTTCCTATGTGCTTTCAAGCTCTTATGATAAAAGCTGATGCAGGTACAGTTCCAGGCTAGGGCTTAAAGGAGATTTTGGGGAGGGCCAAACCTAGTGAGGATACTTGATTTATACATTTTTACGTGTGAAGCTGGGGAAGGTTTTTGTGGTTACAAGTTTCTCAAGCCTTACTTCTCCTCTGAGTGTGAGCAGCTGATAACAAACTGTTTGACTTGCACAGATAAGAGAGATTATTTCCCTCTCTGTTAAGTAACGTTTCAGTTCCAGCAGTGCTGGTATGATGCGATGCTCTGCAATTATCTTGTGTTCAGCAAGAGTACCTGGCAGTTTCAGTGTGATTTAAAGCAGGGTAACTGCTGGGGTGTGATCCCTGGCAGTCATTGGAGTAGGGAAGAGGAAGCAAAAGTCACATTGTAAAGCCTTGTTACCTTCATGAGGGACGTTGGATAGTGTGGCTGGAAGGGTATCTCCAGAGACAGGAAGAAAAAGCAGAATTGTCTTTCATTTGATGTATCTAACTCCATTTCTCCTTGCATGTACCCACATTTTTGTTGATTTTATCTATTAACTCCTTTTTTTTAGAAAAACCAGACACATCATTTGACATAAGAGAATGTTGTAGTGCTTGGCTTGTGGTGTGCCCTGGAGGATCTCACCAGTGCCCTGTGGGATGGGACTGGGCCATGGTTTGCCTTGTTCCTGAGGAGGGTGAAGGCATCACCTGGGTGAGGAGCAGCAACAGGCTCCTGCAGGGCCCTTAGCACCCTTTCTGCCCTTGTCCTTCAACTCAGCTGCATGGCATGCATTTGTTTTTCTTTAACTCCTGGAGAAAACAAACAGCAGAGTCCAAAAAAGGCAGGATTTTCTAATCTCCCATAAAAAGGCTATGAAAATTTGAAAGGAAAGGAAAGGGATAGTGTCGCCTGCACTGAGATGGCAATTATGGGTTGTGGGAGGAAGTGTATAAAGCCTTATTGAGTGGAGATAGCTGAGGTGGCTGCAGGAGCCTGCATGGTGTGAGGAAAAGGCTGGAGGAAACCCTTATCAGACCTGTCATCCTGTCTCTGTCATTCCCATACAGATTAATGAGCTCCAGGATGCCCTCAGCCATGTTCAGACCGGGGTCTGTTTATCCCAAAATAGAAGGTTCTGTCTTGTGCCAGAGTGTCATATTCCCAGGCCAGCAGCACCATTGTGTTTTATTACCCCATTGTATTCAGGGGTTATGTCCAAACTTTTCCTCTTAGCTCCTTGATCACTGTTTTGATGGATGAGCTCCATGAGAAAAGCTGCTGCAGGGCTGCTGCCTCTGCCAAGGACTCAGCCTGGATCAGCCTGGGGCTTGAGGCCTGGCTTCCTAATTGTTCTTGCACCAGCTCTAGGCAAAGCAAGGTGGAGGCCTCACCCTTTGCTGCACAAACCCCTGAGGAAGGAGTGGGATGGGGGCGGAGGACCTCCTTAGCTTTGCCCTGTCAGCCCATCCTCAAGGACGTTTGTGGGACAGTACCGAGAAGGGTGAAAGGCAGATTCATGTGTTTGGGAGCATCCCCTGCCCTGCTGGACCCCAGCTGTCCTTGCCACCCCGGTGTGGAGCTGCTGGAGCCTGACAGCAGCTCCATGACCCCGCAGTCATTAACGCTGCGGGACGTGCGGCTCCCGCTGAAGGCTCCTGCCTGCTCTGCCATTCCCCTCGTGCAATCCCGGGGAATTATCCATATCTCTGACAAGAGAATAGGTTACTAATGCACCAACACAGCTGTTTTGACACTTTTGATGAATAACATTCAATACTATTAATTGGAACAATTGCTTTTCATTTAACTAAATCACTAGAATTGCTAAACTAAATTGAAACGGAATGTAATTTTGCCTCGCTCTCCTTTAATATGGGCCTCTAAATGTCTTCTCCCTGAAGAATTAGTAACTTAATCACCTACCAGTGATAACTGTTTCATAGCCCTCAGCTGGAAGGCTTTCCTGCTAAGCAGTATTGCCTGGGAGTAGAGTGTTATAGCAGGGAACAAATCCCATCTCTTTCCTTTCTCCCCCTCTCTGCTGCAATATTAATCATATTAAAAATGATTCTCTTCCTCTTTCTCTGTTCCAGAAAGATCTTTATAGATCATCATAATTTCACCCCACTCCTTTTTGCATTGTATCAATCACTTGGCATGTCTAACAGGGTGCACAACAATTATATCTGTCTGTTATGTTAGAGATGGATTTTTGCTGTCAGTGGCTGGGAGAGGGGCTCTTGTTCATTTTCCAATAAACTTGTCACCCAGAGCACACAACACAAACACCATGGGATAATGTGGGCACTACCCTGACCAAAATCCTTGGAAGATTTGGCTACACAGCAAGAGTTTACCTGCCTTTATCTATTATAATAACCCCCAACCAATTACTGCATAAATAAAAACAGCCTGAAATGCATTTGCATTACCTTAAATTTATAAGCTTAAGAGCAGGTCCTCCAGCCAGGAGCTTCTGCACTCTCCAGACAAAAGAGAGTGGGAAAAACTAAGGCAAATTAAATAAAAGTCACATAGATATAATTCAGAGCACACTAGATCCCCATTTAGGCTTTGCTTTTTTGCATGGGGTGGAACAAAGTGGTCTCAGTTGCTGATTAATTCACCCACCTGTTTCTCGGGTTACAAAATGAACTCAAATCTGCTGCTGGGGTTTTGCCAACATTTCCCTTCAACACTTTAAAGCTATTAATGACAAAAGGCCTTTCCTAAAAGCAGAGCTGTGCAGATTCCTGCAGGGTTCAAGGCTGTTGTCTGAGGATGAGATTCTCTACGTGCATTCCCGCTGCAATTGAACTATGTATGTCCCAGTCCCATTCCAGTGAATCAAAGAGTTGTTTTTTGTTTAATGTATCTGGCAAATTTATACGTCTCTAACAGATGATGCACAGAACTGTGATGGTTCTGTGGTGCTTGAGCACTTTCTTTTTTTTTTTGTCTCAAAACCTTTAGGTTCTATAGCAAAATGGCTTGCTAAAATTAGTTGTCTTTGATTCTTATTTTTCCATGTACACATCTGAAAAATGATCAGCATCTGTAGTCTTTTAGTTTTAAGTCATGTGAGTAGTTAATTTACTTCTCTGGGTGTTGGTTCTGTTTCCTGTCAGAAAAAATTCTTCCAGAAAATTAACATGGACTCTGTTCACGAATTGCTGGTGAATACCTGCAGTTGTACGAACTGTGAATAATTAAAAAGGGTACTTCAAAGTGGATTGGGAGTAAATATTCATTGACATTAGAGAATAAATGTTAGACTAAGTCACCTAACAGAAAAAAAATGTGAAGGAACAGCTACACTATTAGGTGCTTGCTTTAATCAAACTGCTGGAATTTCTGTTGCTGATCTGATTTTCCTCTTAGCAGAGCTGGATGAGCAGATCATCCTTGCTGTGGAGACTGAAGTACTGCTTTACTGCCTGCAGGACAGAAGTGCACCTTAGCTATGCAGCTGGGCATCCAATTCACCTAAAATAGCATTTCTGTCCTGTTTTTAATGCTCTGTTTCTTATACCACACTCTTTTAGCCTGCTTATACCTGTGCTGAGTTTCCTACACATGCCACAGTCCTAAGGATTATTTTAGAGAGGGAATCATGGCTAGAGGTGGCCTAAGAAGAAAGCTCACTAAAGCCTGAAATTCTTCTGCATATGGCAGTGATTTACAGAGATTCATTGACTCACAGTCTGGCCACTCACAAGGTATTTCTAAACATAACTGAGTTTAGACCAGTATCTGGGAGAGGAAAGGGAAGTGTGATAAAGCAAATGATGGAAACTTGCAGCTAGAAGTGTTTTGGCAGCTGAGGCTGGAGCAGTGCTGCTTGAAAGATGAGCACTCTGTGAATTGAGGGCATCTCAGGAGAAGTAAATCTGCCTTCTCCAACACAGACTGAGCACTGGCCCAAAGACCCCGGGTAAATAAGAATCAAACTTCACTACAGGACATTTATGTGGTCATGATTTATCGGTGCTCTCAAAGCCTTTGAACCTTTGCAGCCCTTTGGGGGAAATGGTGTGTTACAGGGGCTTAAATAAATAAATAAAAAATAAGAAGAAATACATGCCTATAGCTACAGGAAAAACCTATTGTGCCATTTGTTCCAAAAGCCTTGACACTTTCAGGGCTTTTTTCCTGAATTTGACTTTTTTTTCTTTTCTATTTTTTTATAGGATTTTGGTCAGTCAGCCAGTGCTGCAGGAAATAAAACAACTCTCTGACAGATTCTTGTTTCTCAGTCCCTTTCCCAGCAACTTCCCCCTCTGGTAAAGTGAACTGAGCTGCAGGATTCTGATGGAAAAATCAAACAAACCGGCAGAGCATGGCTGAGAAGTAATAGAAAACTACTTGGATCTCAAGGCCTTGCCAGTACAAGTTTAACGTAGTGTTGTTCCTTCAGCAAGTGTCAAATACCCTTTTCCATTTTCTGCCATTTGTGTCCTTGGCTCATCCTCCTGTGAGCAGCCCTTGGTGCTGGCAGCTCAGGATGTAGCAGTCACCTCTTAGCAGAGACTTCCTCAGTTCAACCCACTCCTCTGTCCTAGAATCACAGACTGCTTCAGCTTGGAAGGGACCTTAAATCCCACCCAGTGCCACCCCTGCCATGGGCAGGGACACCTTCCACTGTCCCAGGCTGCTCCCAGCCCTGTCCAGCCTGGCCTTGGGCACTGCCAGGGATCCAGGGGCAGCCACAGCTGCTCTGGGCACCCTGTGCCAGGGCCTGCCCCACCCTCACAGGGGAGGATTTCTAACATCCAATCTAAATCTCTTCTCCCCTCTTTTAGTCCTTTAAACACTCTCCCCTTGTCCTATTGCTATCTGCCTCTGTAGAAAGTTCCCCTCCAGATCTCTTGTGGCCTCTTGGAGCACTGAAAAGGCTCTAAGGTCTCTCTGAAGCCTTGTCTTCTTCAAGCCCAGTGACCCATTGCTCTCTGCCTGTCTCCAAAGCAGAGGTGCTCCAGCTCTCTGATCATCTTTGTGGCTTCTTCTGGACTTGCTCCTGTGCTCCCTCCAGGAGGGCACAAAGGCACTTGGCATAAAATGAAGAATACTAATATTACTGTGGGAGTATTTCAGATATCTTTTTTTTAACATAACTTTGAGATCAGCTGAAGTTTGCAAACTTCTGACAGAAATGTTGGAACAGTTGAGGCAGAGGGAGGTAACAGGGAGAAGTTTCTTGTGTAAGGGGCTCAGCACAGCTCCTATATCCACTCTTCTATGCCTCTGCCAGGAGCCTTCCTCCCTGTGGTTTCTCAATCCTTGGTGTGTTCTGCCTCCTCTAGCTGCTCCAACCAGTTGACAGTGGATGTGAGCAGGGCTGGCTGCCTCTCCCCGGGGATGCAGAGCTGGCTGTGCTCTCTGCAGATGGGGTGTAGCTGGCTCAGAGCAGTGCGTGTGTGTGTCTGTACGTGGCTGAGAGCTCTGCTGTGAGCCTTTCCTTTGGATCCTCAGAGAGCCTCCCCCGTGTGCAGCTCTGGAGCACATCCCCCTGTCCTCAGAACACCACTGCGTGCTGGCAGTTAATGAGAAACGCTGCAAGCTGAGTCCCAGGAGATGATTAAACCCCACGAGCCAATTAAAAGAAGTGTAATTACACAGCAGGGACAAGTTGTTAAACAAGCTAGAGGTTATTGTCCTTCAAGTCAACGTACTGGAACAGCCAAGAAAAGCCTACCAGGAAAAACTGGCAGGGCAGTTTTGCTTGGCCTAAGGCTTCATTTGGGGAGGCGTGGGCTAATACAGCATATTCTGCCTTTTGCCTGTGTTCCTGTGTGAAAAGTGCTCAGGGCAGGGTCAGTCAGCTGAGCTGCCTCTGGACTGGTGTGGGTAAAGCTAAACTGAAATGCTTCCTTAGGCATGGATTTCCTCTGCTGGGGGATAGGTGTGGGCAGATCAGGCAGGCAGCAAACCCCGTGTGTGGCTGGCACAAGCTGGAATGCCTGAGGCTGTGGGGTTGTTCCCAGTCGTGCTCTAAGAGGAATTTTTTGTGGAGAGCACGCTCAGGGATAATTTATGGAGTCTGATGAATTCTGTGCTTTCATCTGTGTGCCTGCAGAACTTGCAGTATGATGATAGCAGTGCTGGTGGTTGAAAAAGGTTGGTTTAACTTTTTTGGCTTGACTTGAGAACAGGGAAGAAGGAGTTTGGAATTAGCAGTTGCTGGTGTTGGAGGAAATGAGTCACATCCCACTCCTTCTGCACATACCCCATCACAGGTGTGTAAAGCTAAATCTACCTCATCCTGGCTTGGAGTGGTCCTTATTTGATAAGGAGCTTGGGAAGTTTCAGCAGGCACCTCTAGCTAGTGGAGGAATTAGTAGAAAATGTTAATTGCCTGTCAGTCCCGTGTGTCCTGACCACTAGGTGACATCACAAACTCAGTGTATTTTGTGAGCACTTCCAGTGGGAATGCTCACACCTGACTTGCAAGCTCGCTTTTGCTCATGCAAGGCACAAGTCCATTTTTTCAGCCATGTTTTCTCTTGAACTCTGCATGATAATAAGAAAACCTGAAGAGTTTAGCATAGAGCAAATGAATGTTCTGAAAATGAGATGGTTTGCTGGGCAGAAATTTAAACACTTCTGTTCCACTATTGGTCAAATTGGTGGAAAACCACAGAAATGCTGCATGGATTTGGTCAAGTTCTGTTCTCAAACGCTCATCTGTGATCACTAAAATCCTCTTTTTGTCAGGATGACTGTAAGCAATAGTTTTAAAAATGCCCATTGGAGGGAAAGGGTGAGGCTAAGTCTCACAGCTCCTCTTACAAAATCAGAGTGGCTAAAGGATTTTGCAATTAGTAATTTACCATGCCCCAGGGCATATTTGTTTGCCTGTGTATTCAGGCCTCAGTCTGTTGTTAAGAAAACAAATACAAACTTCTCATTAGAGCAAATGTCTGGAGCGGACAGAAGTTTCACTCAGCTGTGAAAAGTGACAACGGGGGACCCAAACTCAGCCTGGGGAAAGCCCTGCTGATGTCCAGGGGTAGGCTGGGTCCACCGGGGTGTTTTAGTCCCAGCATCCTGAGTAAAAGGACAGCTGTCCCTGTTGGAAACTCCCCATGGATCAGCTTCTCAGTCAAGGTCAAATCCCCATCTTTTGTACTTTTCTTGGCCGTTATTTCAGGTGATAGATGCGCTATTGACTGGCAGCAATGACAGAGCATGGAATGATGGGGGAACTGAGGCATATTCAACACACTGGCACACAGCTAACTCATGCTAATGTTCAATAATCCTATCCTGCTGCTACACTCTAATGGCTGTGGGCTTGATAGAGCCCCCTCATTGAACTGGTGTATTTCTTATGGGCCTGCCCGCCCATCCTTCATGAATTTTTATTAAACAAAACTGTAAGCGGATTGATTTTGTACTCCTTTATTGCATTTTTATTTAATTCCTTTCAATGGTGGAGGCTCCATCATGTTATCTCGACGTAAATCATGCTGGGGCAGCATGCCAAAAAAATAAAAAGACTACAGGATCATACTTGCATCCAGCGTAAATTTTACTCCTATAACCTTTATTAGTGTAGATTCATTGATTTTTCCCAACTCCCCCCTTCTCCTCCCCATCCCTCCTTTTGGTTAGACTTAGGTCAGAACCTGACAGCTCTCTTTTTAAATAGAGGAGGATGGACTCTAATTTTTAATGTTAAATAATAAAAAAAGAAGTTTAGGTTGATTAAACAAGGCCATGTTTTTTTCCTTCTTCCATTTTATGCCCAGCTAAGCAAATAGTCATGATGCCAGTAGGATCATGGGCAGTCCTAGCTATGTTGGCTGTTGGATTGCAGGAGGAGCTGTGCTCTAGAGAGCAGCAAGCAGGAGTTTGCTTTCATATAATCTCTCAGGGTGTGTGTGAGGTGATTTGCCTTCCCTGCCCTTCTTGTGGCAGATTTGCATTAGTACTGAGCAGCATTTTCCATCCTGAATTCCTTCATGTTACTTCTCACTACCTTTGTGGGGTCTTGAAGCTGTCAGCAGCAATAATTAATTATCTTTTAAGGTACCTAAACAGGGAGATCCTGTGCTATGGACTGACCCTCATGCCTTTCCATTCAAGTCCACCAAACAAAAAAAGAGTTTGAAGACTATCCATAAATGCACCACATTTCTGTGGCTTTCTATAAAATATGGTTGGTAGATAAAGAAGGCACCAGTAGGTGGCATGGGAGAATTTACAGCGTAGTTCCAGCTGCAATTTTGGTAGACTGTAAATTGCTAACTTTAATTTTTAAACCATGACAGTGTCTCCCATAATGCCTTTTTGATTCAGTGGCACTCCTAAGCACTGCAGGAAGGGGCTCCACCATCCCTTGACTAGTTTGAGTATGGACAACAAAGCAGAATGTTAAAGCTGGCCCCTGTGCAGCTTGTGTTGCAGGGGGACCTCTTTTGCTGCCCCTTGTTTCTGCTTGGTTGTTGTCATGCATGTTCCTGATCTAGAAGCAGTTTTAAGTGGGATTCATCTTGCTTCTTTAGGCTGTAGGTGCTTGACATAGTTGCACAACATAAAACATGGTCAAAAGAAGATGATTTTCCAGAGGAAAACCAGTTGAAACTGGAACAGGAGGTCCTTGGCTTTTCTGAGTTAGTGTCACTTGGCCTGTTTGGGTTAAGGCTCACTAACCTATAGATGGGCTCCTGACCTAAACTGTCTTGTAGCCAAAAGGCATTGTCCATGAAAACAAGGCACAATCAACAGAGAAGCATTTTATTGCTTCATTCTCTCCTGCTAAGATTAAACAAACAGAAATATTTGAAAGCTAGTAATCTTTGTGTCTTAGTTTCTTCACTAGTACTTATTAGTGCTAATAATTGCTTGTCATAGTTCCCATGGTGGGACTTGATCAGAAACAAAACAAGAAATGTGTTCTTGACCCACAAGTACAAACGGTTTAAATGTAGGGTAAGAACCAGAAGGCGATTCACTGGGGAAGAAACACTGAGTAAGAGCAATTCAGTGATGTTATGGCTCAACACATGATTTTCAGAGATCATTGAACATTCACTAAACAGGCAGCTCTTTTTAACATAGCTAAAGTAGAGTCTGAAAGTGTTTAGCCACTTTATAATTCAGTTATGTTTTAGTCCCTTATGGTTCTCTAGCTCTCAGTGCTACCAGTGCATTTTCCCATAGGAATTTGATAGAAATATTCAGGTTAAAGAGGGTCAGAAATGGGTAAGTAGTGCAACTTGTTTGGTGTACTGGGCTGTCTAAAAGAAAAATATTCAGAAACAAGCCAGGGGCTCTTCAGTGGTTGATGGTTTGTATTGTCCTGTCTAGCCCTTGCAACAGATACATTCCAGATCCTCGTACAAACAGATCAATTTGTGGCTGAATTCTGCAGGGGGCTTTTCATTTCAAAATGTAAAGTGACCAATAGTTTGCAAATATTTCAGGGTCAATTTATTGACAGGGAGAAAGGTACAACGTTTTTTGAGGAGGTAGGGGAGAAATGGTGGGACCTCTCCTTTGGTTAGTAAAGAGTACATGGTAGAAATAGTCAATCTGCATGGGGTTAATGTACTGATTGTTTATAGTGGTTAAGAAAAGAGTGTTTCTTACAGGAATCACAGTATTAATCAGTAAAGAAAAATGGCAATTGGGAAAGGTAATGACATTCCTGTTGATTTGATTATAACATTAAGATTGTTTAAAGCTGTCATTTCTAATTTTGTTAAAAGAAATAACGCGAGTTAGATCCATAGCTTAGTGATTTAGAAAGAGTATTTGAAACATTAAGGAGAAAACTCTCAGGCCATTAGAGATGCTCTGCATTTAATGCATGTTTGGGAAGGGGAAATGGATTGCCTCCTTCATGTTAAATTAGCATAGAGGGACTTGGGCTGTCTTGACCTTTTCTTAACCTTGTATACTTGAATTTTAGAATGAATTTGCAGGGTTTACCCCGTGAGGGAGGAACAATAAATTGCTGGCTTGGGAGGGAAACCAGAATATATATAAAAGTCAAAGTGGTGGCTGGAGAGAAAATGTGATGTGGCTGTTTCCTGCTCTGACTTGGTTCACCTTTGCTAAGTCACATCAGGTGTTCAAGCACTTTATTCATTAGAAAGTCCACAATTGAAACAGTTTTGTCCCCCAGTCTTGAGAGATTTAGGAATGTTTTGAAGTACTCTTGTTAAAGACAATATATCATATGAAAACAAAGCTACAGTTACCCAAAATATTATGTTTAAAATGAGACCTTTTGGTGTGAATAGATTTTTAAATTATGTTAGGCTTTTGCTTTTGTCCTTCTCTGTATGCCAGGGCAGCAGGATTCCCCACAGGGACTACTGTTTGTCTAATGAGAGCCATCTAATTGGCGTTGAATTTTGTGATTTCTTTGGGATGCAGACCGATGTGGCCATGCCGACAGAAGTTCAGAAAACTTTGTGGGCATCATTTAGGTGGAGGTGGAGCTGTTGCCTTGGCAGCAAGGCTCAAAAGAGGCAGACAGGTGAAGGTAGAGCTGTTATTTCTGTAGAGGAAAAGCAGCGTTTTGCACAGAGCAAGGTCACATACACCTCCAAACGTTTGTGAGCCATTTTGCCACATGTGAGATTCGCACCTCCCAGACCCCAATCTCTCACATTAATGTAGAAATCTCAGCGGATTGAGCGGAGTTTTGAAGCTCTTTGCCTGTATCTTGTCTCTCTCTGCCCTAGACTCCTTCTAGCAGTGTAATCCCACAGTCTGGCAAGCTCCATAATAAGTGCAGATAGATGAGTGTGTGTACATCTCCATTAACATGACTGTGCAGGCTAATGATGGGGACCTCCTGCTGCTCTCCGCTTGTTTTCTGTTGATTGTTATGTAATGTTCGGCAGCGGGAGGTAAATTCCTCTCCAATTTTGAGGCCCGTTGCAGCATGCAAACCCCACTGTGAGAAGTCACGGTGATTGAGCTTTCGAATCAAGTCCCATGCTGGTAACTATAAATCAGGCCTATTATACACTGGGCCCGACAGGCGGAAACCTTCCGCGCTGCCTGTGGCACAGCGGAGGCTTGGAGCCGCACCGGAGTTTGTTTTGTAACTGCGAGCACTCGTGCCTTTGAAAGCCTCTGGCTGAAATTTGGTGGGATGTTTTCTCTCCTTCAGATAAAGGCCCGAGGCTGCTCGGGATGCTGAAGGTCAAGCTGATGCTCAGGATGTGCCTTTGAAGGGTTGCTCCTGCTCTGCAGGCTGGGCTGTGGGAGTGTGGGAGCTGTTTTGGCGGTGGGGTTTGCTCCAGCTGCTCTTCACTCATCTTTCCAGGCAGGATCTATGGCCTAGGAGGGTGCTCTGAATAAGGTGCATTCTCCACTTTAGTAAGGATAAAGTGATGCATGTGGGGTAAGGGAGTGTCGTTATGGGACACGAAAAGAACATGCACACAGTCAAGTCGTCAGGGCAAGGAAAAGGAAGTTTATTTTTTGACCTCGATTTATATAGATTTTGGACAATGACCAGGGATTGGAGGACACAGGTTGCCACCTCTCCAACCACACTGGTCAAACTAGAATTCTATCAAATTTCTCCTCCTCAAGAGAGGAATGTCAACAATGAGAAGCAGTTGCATAAACAGTATTTTGTTTACGTGAAAATGTGCGAGAAACTCCATTACAAAAATGTAAGCTATCAGAAGGCTAAAATGAACATGGCAACAAGGGAATACTTACAGTGGGGTAATTTGGGCAAGGCTGTAGGTGTGCAAAGGCAGGAGACAATGCCAGGAGCCTTCCCAAGCCCTCTCAGCACAGGCTGTAGAACACCATTGCGAGTCCAGCGAATCTGGAAGTTATTAATGTTACTGCTCCTTCCTCCAGTGCAATGAGTTGGGTTAAGACTGAGTGGGCACGGGGCAATAAAACAGTTTGAAACAGCTGAGCTGGGTTATTGCATGACTTTATTGGGTGAAATTCCATGGTCTTCACTCATGCAGGGAGAGGACTTAGTTGCTTCTAGGGCTATTTTCATAGATTTCAAACCTTCCATCTTAGGCTTGTTTTCACTTGTTTCTTGTCTCAGTTTTTTTTTGTCAGTGTTACTGAATAAAAAACCATTTCCGTGTAGTGTGTGGAAAAGAGGTATTTCTGTGAATTTCAAAACTTCTGGGTGTCAAGCTGCCTTCTGTAAGCCCACAGGAGGCAGGAGGATTTTGGACTATGCCCTGTTCTTTTAAATGCTAGGAAAAACAGCTTAACAGAATGTAAGCATTTAATTTCTAATATTGCAGTTATTATCCTCAATAGTAGACAATTTTTTGACTGTTGTCATGAATACAAAGCAACTCAACATCTCTCTGTGGCCAGGCTGAGCAGATGGGTGAACTCAACACAACTTAAGCTGTCCAGCTTGATTTCTTAGTTCCTGCAGCAATCTCACACACAGGTGGAGTACCCCAATTCAATTCTTCAAGCTGGAGCCTGATGGTGCAACTATTTTTGACTGTGTGGAGCTTAGGGAGGGGTTTTGACTCAGGAAGGATGGAATATAGAGTTAAAAAGCAAGGCAGCCAAGATATATGCCCTTTGGGAAGCAGCATTTCCTTGTGTGCCATTGGCTTGGAGTTCTTGAACTTTTCCCACTTCACTTTGTACTGCTGAACCTTGTAAGATTGTTATAAAGCTTAATTAATTTATAGAGTACCTTGAAAATGAGTGGCCATATCCTCAGCTGGTGTAATTTGGCATGATTGCATTGGACTGAGCAGATCCCTGCTGGTGAATAAAACCTGGGAATTTGGCTTGTGGGTGCTCTTGCTAAGTAACATTTTGTGCCCAGGACAAGCCCTAGGTGAAGGTTATATTCAGCTCCCTTACAAAAGGAGCTGGCCACAAAGTAGATCCAAATAGTTGAGTGACAGGTCCCTAGTATAAAATTTGTGGTTTATCCCTGTTTAATAGTCAAAGATTAGCAAGCATCCAGGTAGAGATATATGGTCTAGTCAGCATCTGATGGGCTAATGATGAATGGGAGCTTGAGAGAGGCTTCAGATCAGCCTCACATGCATAAATATCACATGTCAGTGACAAGGACACTGAAGGTCACTGAATTGTATTTGTGCTCGTTCATGGCCTTTATAAACTCTGTACTACTTGAGTGTGTTCCCTCCAGGACAAAGGGAAGCATGGTCAGATGTTATTGTAGCTGGAAACTGTAATATGTGTTATTTCTGAGGAGTGCATGGTATACAAATAGGTACTTAAAATATTTATGTAGTCCCATTATTCCCTTTGCCTTCCCCTTTTCATGTTCCTTTCAACTCTTTTCTTACTTCACGCTATTTTTAGTAAATTCTCACTTCTTGAAGTTACAGGGGAAAAAACCTGTCAGATCATTCTGACTTCCCCTTTACAAATGCTAATAAACTCACTTTATAGTGCATTTTCTAGTCTAATTGCAGGTTACACACCCAAACCTTACTTAAGAAGACTTGTAAAATGAATGTTGTAGTCTTGAGTGTATTTTAACTTTCAACAGTATCAGCTAATGAAAACAGCAGTCAAGAAATGATGAAAACTTTGGCTATTAGAAAGCCCAAACTTGAAAAATTAAGGCTGACTCTTTCAGATAAGACAATTTAACTTAAGTGAACTTCTTTTGTTTCTAACATTAAGTGTTAACGTTAACTTTAGAGTTAAAAATTTTATCTCTAAAGGCTGTGAGGAGATTAATAACTGCTAATGATAACTAAGTTATCATCTTTGGGATACTGGGAGAGAAGCTGTGATTAGCAGACAGGCCCATGGTACTCTTACTGCTAGCCTTGTCCTTACATTGGGACATGTGGATAATTGAAACCTTTCCACTCTGACTGATCTCAAGCTTCATTAATTTGGCTGCCATTGTGTAAGCTGTTGTCAATTAACGTTGGCGTTTTCTGTGATGTTTATTTCAGAAGCATAAGAATAACAATAAAAGCAAGTGCTGGCCCATGAAGCATTTGGAAGTGTTGGGAGAAGCCCCAGTTGTTGTGTTCTGTTGTTCTTTGATGTTAAAACACCCAGAGAGTGTGCACATTTGCTGTTGTCCCACATAGAGAGCACGCTGAGGTTGTGTGGCTTTGTCCCTAATCCCCAGAAATTGGTGCCACTTGTTTTATCTCAGGGTTTTGAGAGAATTGGCACTGAAAGTTTGCCTAATGGAGCCAATAATTACACCTTGGTGTGAACTAAGAAAGAGACCAAGAGCTCCCGGAAAACTCATTAGCCCTGTCCTCAACACCTAAGACAACACCAAGCCTTAGGGAAGAGCTACAAGAGGAAACCTCAGCTGAGCTGAGGGCTGGCTGGGATGGAAAGGGGACCTTCAGCCCCCTCAGTGGGAGTGTGGCCTGGGAGGAGGCCAGCAAAGGAGGGAGCTGCTGCTTGTTTGCCTCCGAGCAGGAAGGCAGGGCTGGCAAATGCAGCTGCCAGATTTGACTGACCTCAGCCAACCTGGGCTTGCCTGAGGCCAACTGGAATATCTGCTTCCTCAGCACACTTATGGAGGTGCAGAAGGACAGAGGATTAGGCAAGGAGACGCTGAAAATGTAGGACTTATGAAATGGTGAATCATGCTTTTACCCAGCAGATATTTAGAAATTCAGATAATTTGAAAGTGGAGGCAAAATTGCTCAAGCTCTGGTGAAGTAAAAGAAGAATTGGGGGTTAAAAAGGGGCCGATTCAGTGTGAGGAGGCTCTGCTGGACCCTCTGCATGGCAGTGAGGGGGAGATGCTGTGATCTGCTGTCCCCAGTCACGGGATGACCAGAGCTCAGTGTCAGCACAGCCTGGCATAGTGCTGGGATGGCATCGCCCTCCTCCTCTCCCTCTCAGCTGGGGTTGTACAAAACATTCCCAGTGTAGCTGCTCTGTTTCAGCCCCTCAGGCTCAGGCAAGTCTGTCTGAATCTAATAGATTACTGTAGTACAAATTGTATTGGCAGCAGTCCTAGTTAGTGCTGGGTGCAACGTGTGTGCTGGGAAGGCTCGTGCGGCACACAGCGAGCGGCTCTGATAAACCCACTGGATATTTCTGTGGAAATGGGGTACACTGTTGTTCTGCAAGGAGGAAAATATATTAATATTTTACTGCAGTGACATCTTGTAAATATTACAAACATTTGTCATTTTTTTTTCTGAGTACATTTTGCAGCAGTAGGAAGAACGGTGTTTGAATGAAAATACACTTTTGGTTGGAAACATCACTGGGTATTAATATCCAGGCCTTTTTTTTTTTTTTTTTTTTTTTTTTTTTTTTTTTTTTTTTTGTGGGGGGGGGTTAGGGGTGCATAGGAAGTATTTCCCTTTGAATTAATTTCTGCTTTGCTGTCTCTTTTGCTATACTGCCTGTAGTGCAGAGTGATCCTGAAAGAGGGAATGCCTATTTAACAGCATTTCAGTATCATTGGGATAACCTTTAATTGATCAGTTTATCATCAGTAATCAAGTCAACACATTAAATATTGGTATGAGAAGGGGTAAGACCCAACTTCTTCAGTAAAAGAAGAGTGTACCTGAATTATTTTTTTCTTATTTCACCTGGATCAGCTACCTGAGGTCCTTTATACCAAAATGTTTGAAAGCCAAAATGGAGATATTTTGAATATTCACAATTACGTTCTGCCCATACCAACATGATTTTCTTTCTGAAGTTAGGAGATTTGAATTTATCACAGGCTGGTTTTTATTGTCAAGGAGGTTGAAGGGGTTTGAAACAGCCAAGTCAGCTTTGGGTACCAGGGCCCCCCAAGACAGGTGGGAGAGAACAGATTTAGAGATGGTACCTAGCAGGGGGCAAGGGCTGTCCTCAGTAATATCCCAGCTATTGCTTTCTGCTCTCCATCTGAGGCACTTCCCAGTGAAAGTTTGGTGACCAGTTTGTGTTTTTAAAGTGATTAAATCATCTGGTTCTGAGGTATTGTATACTTGTGGTGTCTAGGCAAGGTTTCTGGCAGCACTGACTTTTTTGTGCCCAGAATTGATTTTACACAGACTGCATGGCAGGAAGTAGGGAAACCTCTTATCTGAAAGGAACTCCTTTAAAGGTATTCCTAATTCTGCCACATAGCACCAATCAAAAAGACAAACCTTTCATCAAATTTAATGACCAAACACTACTGCAGGATAATGCCTTAATCATGGACATTCCATAATTTGGAATGTAAATTTATTGTAAAAAATAAGCTTTTAAAATCAGAAGCCTTTTGGTTGAACAGACTATGCAAATACACAGCTTGATTCCTTTTTCACTTCTGGTTGTAGAGAATAACTCCCATGGTGATCAGGAGTTTATAATGCAGAGGATGTGGCAAAGATATTTGGAGCTAAAACAAACTTGTTGCAAACTTTGGTAGAGCTCCACCTGAATTCAGTTCTGTCAAATCACAATAAATTACTGAATTATCATTGTTCTCACAATATCTCAGTTTGAAAGCAAAGCACTAAGATTTATTAGTGATTTTTTTTAGTGAAACATTCTTGATTTTCCTTTTGAAACTTCATTCTGGTTTTACTTTCACTGTTTTTCATGAAGTATTAGAGTAAAATACATGGGAATAACAATCATTTATGGTTTATTTTTGTTTTAAGTACACAGAAAAGTTAGACTAATTTTATTTATTTATTTTAGCTGTGTTCTAACTGGAGCAAAACCAGGTTTGGGCATTTCAAAGTTGAGCTTCCTTTTGTTTGGCACAATTCTTGATGGGTTTGTCAGATCCACAATAATCTAAATATTAGTGTAATGCATTTTATGCCCAATCCAACATACAGCATAATGCTATTATTTGTGAGATCAAGGCTATTAAGTCTGTTGAACTTGAGGTATGGCAGCTTCCTTCAGCAGCTGAAATGAATTTGGCACCACACCAGTTCCTGAGGAAATTATTAGAATGTGCAGGACCCTTCTGCTTCAGACCTGTGGATCAGAACAGAAGGTCATCACTCATTTACATTGCGGGTGAAAAGGCACCTCAGGAAGCACAGAAACTCTCAAATATAGCCATCTCCACCCTCCTAGCTGGAAAAAACCACCCTTTTTGAAAAGTCTCCATGCTGAATGTTCTCTGGCTGTATTTCAAATGCAGGAAAGCAGTCCTGTGTCTAGAGGAAAACCCTAAATAATGAAAATTTTGTCAGCAAAGTGATATAGGCGAGGGTGAAGCTAAGGGTCAACCAAAAGTGAAAAATAGAATGATTAATACAAGAAAGAAACATGTTTTTTGAGCCATAAAATAGATTATATTTGGTTCCTTAAACTGATTAGGACAGTAGCTTACACTGCTAATTGCTGGATTTAGTTTTAGTATTTGTGTGCAGGAAGACATTTTGAATGCAAAAGTTTTTCTCAGTGCTAACTGTTAAGGCCCAAATAGTGTGGGTACATTACAGATCTGTTCCTAACTATCTGCAACAGATCTCTCCACCTAAATAAACAGGGAAATTCCACTTGTGGCAGTGAAGATGAATAGCAGGAAGATGTGAGCTCCAGTGCCCCAGAAGGACAGTGCTGTTCTAATGTGTGTGCCTTTGCTGTCAGAATCCAGCATCTTCCTGAAACCTCTTCAGGTGCTTTAATGAGGGTGTTCTCAAACAAAAATCCTCCTTCCAGTTTCAGAGCAGGACTGGTTTGCATGCAGCCAGCTTTTGGAGCCTGGACAGTGTTACCACTCACATCTGTCTGTGTCTTATCATTGCACGGATTTGAGACTGAGCCTGGCACTGGCTCACAGCTGGACCTGCTCTAAAGCTCTGGCCCACACACTAAATGGCTACAGAAATGTGCCTCCTGAATTCAAAGTTGGAGTTATCTTTATTGTTTTGGCAACAGCAGTTTTTTATAGCTCTAAAAAGTGAGGGTTTTTTTTGTTTTTGCAAGTGGAACAGGCATATGTAATGTTCTACCTCATTTCTCTGAATTCAAACTATGCATTATATAAGTGAAAATATGTTATATTTCCCCAGGTTACTTGATACAGGAATGGAAAATTTATGTCTTCTCTTAGTGCTAATATGTAACATTTCCTGTGCTTAAATGAGTTGTCTTGATATCTGGAGAGGTAAGAGCTGATAGTAGTACTAAATTCAGGAAAGCAAAACATAGCAGGGTATGTTCTTCAGAAGAATTGAGGGGATATGGAGCTGTAAAAAAGCCAGCCTGGTGCAGAGCTCCCAGTCCTGGAGCACTGAACTGGACTGATTCCACTGTGTTTTGGTTCTGGCTGAAGGAATCATTAAACTATGAAAATCAGTTGAAAAATAAAAAAATATTTAACATCCCCCCCCATCCCCTCCAACACACACACACTTCAAACCAACAAAATACCAACCCCCAAAGTTATGAGGTGGGTTAGATGCCTACTTTGGTGCCTACTGAGAAGAGTGGGGATTTTTTACTTGCTCTCATAAGGCCCAGCCCAAGTCGACAGAGGTGGGATTGATCTAAAGCACAGGCTGTGCCTTGGAGCCCTGTGCTGCCCTCCATGAACAGCCAGAGCGAAGCACTGTGAACCAGGCACTCCTGGGATGGGCTTTCTGTCCTCTGTCCTCATTAGAAGAAAATAACTGCTCTGAAAACACCATTTTTTCCTACTGATCACAAGGGGGAACTTGATAATGTACCTGCATGTAGGTGTCCCTATTTCATTTGTATCAGTTAGATGAGTTCTGTGCTCAGCAACTGGATCAAGATTACAGTGGGAAGTGGGGATGGGACACAGCAAGGAGACTGGAGACCCCCATGGCTTGGACACCAGGTTGTACACGTGTCTCCTGATTTCTTTCACGTGTTTTCTGTGCATGCTGGTTTTGAGGAGTAATATGGGGTGAAACCTAGCAGGATGTGCTACCAGGGACTCCTTCCAGGAGTGCCCAAGCACATCTGGCTTGTGGCATGTACCTGAGGCTGATCCTGGTGGTTCAGTTGAGCTGTGCCTGAATAAATTGTGGTTTAGAACTTGCTCCCAATGCAGAGGCAGGGATCAGTGTTTCAGGTGCTGAACTTTCCTTTGAAATCCCTACAAGAAGGATGCATGCAATTAAGGGCAAGAGCAACCAAGCTGAGACAGATCACAAACCTGTGCACTGTCTTTGAATTACCTTTGTTTTACTCAGCTCCCCAAGGCGGTGTAACCAAAGCCTTTTAAAATATCATCAGACAATTCTTTAAATAGTCTGATTTTGCCACCTCCCAACAAAGGAAAAAGGATAACTTTGAAATGCAGAATTTTAAAGATGCCTGTCTCCCTCTCTTATTTCAAAGGAAAGAATAAAGGGGAGCATTGAAGCTTTTTGTCAATTGGCTCTTATTGAATCATTGCTGTTTTTGTAGGACTCACATTCAGTACAGTCCAGGTACTTTGCAGGTAGAGGCGTGGTGCTAAAAGGATTAACATTTTAAATACAAGGGCCAATCTCTCCCACCCTCTGGATATGAACTAGAGGTGATGCTCAATTCCTTGTTAGGGGGGAAAAACTGACTGACAGGAAAGAGTTATCTGTCTCAAATTATCCCACAAATATCTTGAAGTCTGAGCTTCATTCTAAAAACATTCACTGGTCTCTCATTTCATTGGAGCCCTGTACAAGTGCTCTCGTGAGCCAGTGCTGCAGGATCAAGTTGTTCTCAGCTGTAATAAAGCTGAAAGGAAGATGGACACCTTCTCTTGTGTGTATTGCTGGCAATAGTGCTCGGGGTGTAGCCACAGTGCTGGGAGCAATGCCTGCACTACAGGAAGCTTTATTTATTGCCAGTGCTGGAACTCCAACCAAGCCTTCCTAAAGGTGACTGATTTTTTTGTCTTCAATACGTGATACTTCAATTGAACAGTTGATATGTTAAGTGTATGCTTTGTTAAATTGGGGCCTTGTTTCTGGAGAGGGAGCTATTCTTAAGCTTTTGGTACGTGGAGAGTATTTCCCATTAGATCATAAATTATTTATGTTCAAGTCTAGCAAAATCCCCTCTGATTTATAGTGATGCATGGGAGAGTCAGACCTATAAACTGAGTTAGAATAATTCTTCTGGTAGATCTGGAAATATTTAAACTCGTTCCTTTTCTTTTTTTATAGTACTGTAAATTTAAAGAATTTAATTTTTTAAAAACTTGCTCCTTGTGCTCTGTCATATAACTTGACTGTCAGGGATTGGACCCATAAGCACACCCACTGCAACATTTGCATGGTACCTGTTCATCATCTGAGATGGAACAGTTTGGCATGGATCTTACAGCAAGCCACAAAGAAATTGCAGGGGGACAGAGCCAAGTGATGGCTTTGGCATGGTCAAGGTACAACTCGGATACATGGCTGTGAGGACAAGGTCATTTGTCATTAATTCATTACAGTCTGGGTTCTTTGGCTCTATCCTGTCAAGTATTGTGGGCATAATATCTTCTAGAGCCAAGGATTTTGTCCCTGAGCCTCAGTTTTTCTCCAATGACATGTCCTTGACCTCACCTTGTCCTTGACATTATGGGGTTCTGAAACTGTTAGGAGGAAAATGTTGCACCCCAAAGCAAACTTGCACAACTCCTCAGAGTCCCGAGCACTAACAGGAGGTGCCCTCCACTACCAACCTTTGGAATTCCTCCTGAGTTCCCCCAGTGCCCCACAGCTGGATGTCCCAGCTTTGGAAGGAGGCAGCCCTGCCTCTCCCAGGCTGTTGGCTGAGCCACAGGATGGGAGGTGTCAGGCTGGAAGACCTTGAAAAGCAGTGGGGATGAAAGGTGCTGTGGTTTGCTCCTGTGTGTACTCGTGGATCTGTCTTGGTGCCTCTCTTGGGTTTCAAGGGAGTTTAGAGCTCTGTAGCTTCCAGGTTATTTGTGGTGTGAGGGCTGTGCCAAGAGTCAAAATAGACTTTTCTGCTTGGAAAGCATCCCAATGTGGCAATACCAACATAAGGAGATGAATAATACAGTAATTCTTTATCTTGAAGGCTGAAAGGGAATTGTAAATAAAGACAGAAGTGGGAATTCATGTGAGATCAAATCTAACTCACAGGATCATCAGTACCTCAGTTAGAGAACAAGGTGATGAAACAAAGACATATTTTCATTAAAGATTTCTTTTCTCAATGGCTGTTCCAACAGAAGTTAACAAAAAGAGAACACTTAAATTGTTTTGTGCATCTCTATACAATAATTAGGCACATAGATGAGCTAAGTCTGGGTTTTGAACAGTGGTGAGTGACTTTCTAGGTGATCTGTGTGTTTTGAGAACATATTTTAGGCTTCTAAATCACTCCAATGCTTTTAATATCTGTTCCTTCTCTGTAGAACTAAATGAGATGAGCTGCACTTCCTTGTTGTTTCTGGGGGACTTTCTGAGGTTTTTACATTTCACAACATTTACTGTCGCATCATGAAGAAGTAGAGAAGGCTGCAGGAGCCTCAAAAGAGCCAGATAATTTGCAGTTTTTTGTTTCTAAGCAGTGCTTTGCTGTGACCTATCACTAGATTTTGCATGGCTGATCAATAAATGGTGTTGCCCCTTCACTTAAGGGCAAAGAGTTGCCTTATGCAGGACCTGGAAATCTCTGTTTTGGATTTTCTTCCCAGTATGGTGACAGAAAGGCAGGTGCACTGAGCTTCTTCAGCGAAGAAGCAGAGGATGCTGCAGCATAAAATTTCCCCTTGACCCACCTTTCAGATGCCCAAGTTCGGACCTGTGCTGCTTCCCATCCTCCCAATGACACAGATGGCAGGATAGAGCCAATCGGAAGCACTTGATAACAAAATGGCAATTCATTTTGCAATTCCTTCAGCATTCATGCTAACAATACTGGTCCTGATG
Source organism: Cettia cetti (assembly GCA_013401135.1). Classification (NCBI taxonomy): domain Eukaryota; kingdom Metazoa; phylum Chordata; class Aves; order Passeriformes; family Sylviidae; genus Cettia; species Cettia cetti. Next base: position 133,193 of record VZUI01045533.1, on the reverse strand, counting down.
GGCTCCTTGGGTATGAATGTAGCTTTCAATATGCAATTCCACAGGAATTACACCACTGCTCGGCTCTCATTAAGTCTGCTTTATTGTAAAGTGTTGCTGAGAAATACTCCCATTACTGATACAGGACAACTGCTTTGCTTCAAAGAACTGCCTGATTTCCAAAAGCTCCTGTGTGTGTATCTGCAGGGTTTTTTTAATAGTCTCTTTACAGTGCATTATCTCACTTTGTTTATATATTGGACGATAATGTGATGTGTTTAAGTATGTAAATTGCCATAATGTGAGGAAATGAGATGTTAAAAATAGCTATGGAGAGCTGAAGAGAGCAGGGGTGGGGTAAGGTGGCCAGTGTGGGAGGAGATGTTTTTGGAGCCAGGATTTTACACTCCATCTCTTTAGGGAAAGTAAATCCTCCCGGAAGTTAAACAAAATCCAAACCAATAAGATTAAATAATTTTTAAAAATCTGGTTACAAGGCACTACCTTCTGCAGGTAAAACAGGTTTTGTCTGCTTACTGTGGGGGAAAATCTCATGTTTTAAAACCGCCCTGTGTCTGCTGGTCTGCAGTGAGGATAACCACTGCCCTCACCCCCAGCAGCACTGTAATCCACTCTCTAGAGAAGTAACTGGCATCCATTTCCTCTGTCCACATGGTTTAAGCCAGAAGTTAGTAATCCTCAACTGAGCCATGAAGGGAGGCACTGATTTACCTCCCAGATACCCACATTTTGTCCATTGTTGATAGCCCCAAGTCTTAAAGCCCTGGACCTGTGGCTGAACTACATGCAGTGCAGCTTGGAGAGTACAAGCTCAGCTCCTCACTCTATTAAACCCCACTTTTAGGGTCTATGTCCATTCTTTCCATCCACTCTTTTCAAAAGCTCTGGGCAAAAGCAGTTATATTGAATAATAAGTTAGTTTAAATAACATGATTCTTGTAAAAAGAATTTGAAGAGGCCTTAGAAAAGGCAAAGAATTTATTCAACTGTGTTTGGGTGGGTAACAGTTTGATGCCAAACTAGTGAAAAAACAACAAAAATGATTTTCCCATCTCCTGTTTCTAGGCAGCCTGTCCTCACTGCTGTAGGAAGCGATGGGACCTTTTATGCCTGTCCATACCTCATTTCCAATCTAACCCCCCAAGTCTGTTAACTTGACTCTAATTAGTCACTTTCCCTGTAGTTGCCTGGGGAGTCTGAGGAGTTTTATTGTCCTTGAGTCCCATGCTGGAACTCCTCTTCACACTGATGATCTCCAACCCTGGTGCAGAAAGTGGCCACCACCCACATCTTCCTGGGCCCTTCCCTCTTTCCCTGGGCTCCTCTATAGCATGGCAGGGTAACAAGGGACATGCAGGACCCATGGGAGGGCTGGGCAGTGCTGCCAGACTCTCATGCAGAGGCAGCCCCTTTCCAGGACCCCCAAACAGCAGGCTCAGAGAGATGCTGGTGGCGGCTGGGACTGTCCCTTAATGCCCTCAGCCTGCTGTCTCTGCTGCAGCCTCCCATGATTTCACAGAGGAGCAAACTGCTCCCATAAGAGAGAACCTCCCAGCTGCAGATTGGGCAGTGACACGGTGGTAACTGGTGGGTGTTCAAGCCATGAGGCTGTGCTTGGACTCTTGTGCACTTTTTTTGGAGTGGGAGGTGTCTGTACCCAGCCTGCAGCCCCAGAGGATTGGTGTGAGAGCCCTGATCACTAGAACACATTGCCTACTGGCACTGTGGCATTAAAACCAGTTCTAGTGAAGGCTTCTCTCTCACCTCTTGGGATCTGCCTGTCACACCAAGCCCTGCTCCATCCAGCTGGGAGGAAGCCTGGGGATGGACCTGCAGAGACAGTGAGGTCCCCGTGTCCCACTGCCGGGCTGCTAATTACCATATTAATGTGCAGTGTCCCAACTGAGGGCTGGGCAAAGGACAGGACATCTCTAATTGGAAATATAAAGGGCTGCTCGTGGTCCAGCTTGAACTGGGAGGATTTATGTCTCTCCCCCTAGATGGGATTGAAGGGAATGGTATGATTCACTGAGCGGTGTGCATGTCTCCTGATTTACTGCTCATCATTTACATTCCACTAAAGTCAATCAGTGCAGAAGGTCATTCCCAACCTGAATTTTTTCACGTTAAATCTTTTCTGTCCCAGACTTACAGTAAGGCCAGGAAAGACTCTTGGCAACTCAAACTGGTTTTGAGGTTGTTAATTTTAATTCTCTGATTAGGAGAAAGGGGACTGTAAAAACAGAAGAAAACCAGAAAATGCCTTTGTGTCCATTGACAGAGTCTGTACATGTGATAAACTCAGCAGACTCAACAAATGGCTGGTTCCTTTCTATTAAATCTGTACTTGCATATTTCTCATGATGCTGATTAATTCCTTATGCTCTGGGTCAGCAAAGATAGTTCTGCCAACCCTGCCTGAGTCGTGCATTTGGTTGTTTGCCTGGAAGTTTAGAAGTGGCTGGAAGTTTAGATATTTAGAAGTATCTAAACTTTCCACCCCCCCAAATGGTGCTTTGAACACCAGTAACCTGAACATACTCCTCAGCACACTGAAGCTGTTCTAACATTTTCATTATGAATCATCTGCCAATGAGTTGTGAATCTACTCTCAGTGCATTGGCAAATTGTCATAGAAAATTAGGACCAGACCTATGCATTGGATGTGCAGTCTGATTCCCAAATCACAAGAGCAACTCAACCTGCAAGCTTGGAAATGGCTTTAAGATAGTTTTATGCAGCTAAACATGATGCCTGTTGATTTGCTTGTGTGATATTCTGACATTGCATAGGTTTTGACAAGCCTGTGTTTAGCCCTGAATTCTTACTCAAACAATTTATTATAAAATGCTTATAATAGACAGTGTTTGGTTTTGTGAGGTTTTGAATAAATAGGAGCTGAATTCATAGAATCATAAAAGTATTTAGATTGGAAAAGATACTTGATAGTCCATCAAGTCCAACCATTAATGTAGCATTGCCAAGCTCACCATTTTTCAATACCTCCAGGGATGGTGACTCAACCACTTTGCAGGGCAGCCTGTTCCAGTGTTTGAATTGTGACCTGTTGGCTTAATTCTGCTTATAACAGGGCTCTGAACAAACAACACAAAATAATATTAACATCAGTCTGAATTAGAAAGTGAAATTTCTATTGAAGTTGAACAATATATGGATAAAAGTACTCTTATGGTGTAAAAAGGTACTCAGTGGTGGACCATTGTTTGTTATGGAAAAGCAAGTAATTTGAAACTTAGGCTTTATAAAGTAGTTTGTGATATTTAAAGAAGGAATCTTTATTAAAAAATAATCTCAACTTCTTTAGCTGTTCTATTCTTTTCAAGTTTAGAAATTTTGATAAATTATTCATAAAATCTATGGCTGGTGATTTCTCGTTAAAGGAAGCAGTCAGGTGGGCATTCCTGCTCAGTGTGGTGGTGTAGAGCCTGTGCTGCATTCTGCAAAAAAACCCGATGAAGTCATGTAGTTCACACACAAAATGCAAGATCAGTAATTGTGTATAAAATGTAGCACTAAATAACACTTTTAAACATTAGCTACACCAGGCTTGTGTAGGTTGGTTGGGGTGTGTCTGGTTTATTTAGCAAATGCTGTGGTTTGACTTGCATGAGATTATAGAAGTATGTGTCTTTTAAGAGTATAATTGGCTTTCTTCTTTGGGTTGTGCTGGTGAAGAGCTCATTGTCCTAATTACACAGCCTTCCTGATTAACTCCTGAAAGCAGCTCATTGCTGACCTAAGGCACTTAAACACTTCAGGGGATTATTGCAGCTTAACTGTGTTAGGGTCATCTTAAAGTCTTTACTGACATCTCTAAACTGTTTAGTGCTCCAGAGCTCACCTGCTCGTTAGAATTGTACCTGGACAATAAATAGCCACTGAGTAGACCAGGAAATGTGAGAAAATCAGAAGTGTGCAGTTACCTATGAGAGCAGGTTGCTTTTTGAAGTGGTGTATCTGCACTGCAATGTAATTGAGAGGTCTCAGAGAGGATCTTTCATGTCTCTTAATCAAAAATTGAGTTAAAGTGTTATTGGTCCCTGCTCCATCTGATGTTCATTGTATGATGTTGCTGCTGCTCCACGGAAGCATCTCTGGTTCTTCTGTTGACTGGCTGTGATATCCTGACTTCCCAGTTTTCTCTGGAAGTGCCTCTGGGTTTGTGACAGCAGCTGAAATGTGTTGAAGCTGTGAAAAATGGGCTCTGTGCTTTCTTAATGTCTTTACCAATTTGCACAAATTCTGAGCATCTCTTAACAGCATGAAAAAGGTCATGTTTCTCCACAATCCCTGATAATCTTTTTTGATGATCATTTATGCTTTATTTTTCCTTAAAGGATTTCCTGGTGGTGGGATAAGGAGGGGGCAGCTTGTGTTGGCCATGGGGACTGCAGAACTCATCTCCCCATCGTGAGGTTCCTGTGGGTCCCCTCCAGGCCTTGTTCTCAGCTGCCTGTTCCACCTTCCTGTTGGATTCAGGGTTTTCTCAAGGTCTTAGCAGATCACTAATAATTAAACTTCCCTGGCCTAACTTTATGCATATTTTATGTCTGAAATTGAACTATTTGTACTTTTTTAATGTGAGTATAATTATGTGTCTTGGCTGTGGGAAGGGTTGCCCTTTTTCTCTCTTCTGTGTGGGGATTATTCACATTTGCATAGAATCTCTTAGTCAAGTAAAAGCTAATTCATCAGGCCAGTGTTCTGTGCTGCACTAATGCAATTTGTCTCTTTGAGGAGACTGAAGACAAGGCTGTTCTCATTGCTGGGGGTCACTAGAGATCTTGTACAGTTAGCATAAAAATCCATTCAGAACAAAACTCAGACTTAGATTTTATTTAATTTTTATCTCCCCAGATTGCCTATGACTATCTAGTTTTCATTTATAGAATAAAATAAACAAATCCCACTGCCTGATGTTTACACAGAGTGCCTGGGTCTTGCTGGCCTAAGCATAATTATAACCAAGCTATGCGTGTGTTTTGTCTATTTTGAGCCCAATCTGTTTTTGTCAGGGGCTGTGCTCTCTCATTTATTTGTACATATAAAATGCTATTGCACAGTAGTCTTAACTATTTAGGTAGCAATACTGTGTTACTCCTCCATACAAATTTTCCTATGGACCATCGTGGTCCAGGCTCCATCAATTTCTTTGCAGAAGACATAAATGTTATTTTGTAATTACATGTAACCATGATATCAAAGCTCTTACTCCATTTGGATAATGCCTGCAACTCAGTCCAATCTACATTCTAGGTTTTTTTTGTTATCTCTGCTTGTGAAAGATGAGAGAAATATAATGATTATGAAATATTAAACTAGAAGGTAAAGTAGTAAAAAGAATCTTAAACTTTTATCTCAGTGAAACTCTAATGCTAATTTATTTTTCCATCTACTGTAATAAGCCTATATAAAGAATTTGAAAGTGAAAACAGATATGTGGAGTAGTTGCCTGTAATTTACCTAAGCTCAGGTACGTAGAGACTACAAATCCTTTGCTGTTTTTGAAAGCTGTAAAATTATTAAGAAACATGTTAACCTTTCCTGTCAAAATTAAGTAGTTATGGGTTGCAATTTCTATTTTTACCCTTGTGCTGTGTTTCATTTTGATTCTGTGCCAACAGGCTTCCAAAAATCTGGAAGTGTTGTAGTGATCTTCATTATTTGGTAATTTCTGCTGCATAAATATACTCACATCTTTCACCCACAGTAAAATTCACGCAGCTGAAGGACTGAAAAGAAATTAAAAACCAGATTTTTCCCAGGATGAATGTGGAGGAGCTGAAAATACTTTCAATCACCCTTATTTGCCTTGAGTGGCTGTAGTGCTGCAAGGGTTGCATGGCCACTTAGCTAAAGTGGGTTAAGGTCCTGATGTCAGCTGGGAGTGGTGACTTCAGGCACCAAATGGTTGTGCCCAAATGCTCTTGACTCTTGGCTCTGCACACATCAGGAGCCACAGAGACAGTGGCCCATCCACAGTGATATCAAGGATGTTATCACAAATCTCTTCTAGAAAATTGTTTCTCCAATGATTTAGCTTACAGTGTGAAAAAGGAAACTCCTATGAAATATGCATTCATGTGAGAACTATCATTTGATCCTCAATTACTTCATAATGTCAATTTTTGACTACTATTTTAAGGAGAAAAGTGTAATCTTTAAGAATCAGTGCTAATTCACCATTATTAACATGATCCCCCTTTTAAGATGATTCTGGAATGAAGCACCTCCTTTTCTCCTCATCAAAAGTGCAAAGTGTGTATGAAGTGAGTTATTTTGGGGTTGGCTATGGATTAAAATTCAGAAGGGTGATTATTAGCTTTTTGATATTTTCTTGGAAGTTGATGCTGTTCTTCCCCATTCCCCTTCCCTGAAGGTTGTAGAGAATGCTGTGCTTAGCAGAATAATAAAAATAAAATAAACACCTGCCCTCAGATTGGTTCTATGATTGGTATCACAGCAAAACAGGGGGGAAAAAATCCTATCAAAGTGCTCTTTAGTCTGTCAGATGTGCAAGTTTGAGACAAAAAGCAGAAAGGTGGTCTGTATGGTCACCTTACACAAGGTGTCTGTTATGAAACTTGAGCTCTTTTTGAGAAACACTGGGCAGCCATTAGTTCTCAAAGGATTTGGCAGCTCTTCACAGGGATGCACACTTGCAAAAGGTGTTCTGTGAGGATATCATACATTTGGGAGGACAGATCCACAACCCTTTGGACCTGTACATCTGTTCCTCAGTTCTGCAAAGTGGGAACAGTGAACATATTCCTGTTCCACAGAATGGTGGTAGGTTTTGAGGCACTTGTAAATATTAAAGGACAAAAGATTCTCATGAAATTAATCAAAACAAAGGCAAAATAATTGTAAACATTGGGTCCAAATATACTTTAAAATATTGTTCAGCTAAGAAAGTGCAAACATTTTGCTGTGGAGTGCTGGACCCTGGAATTGCTGTGTAAGAGAGTGTTAGCTCTGTCTTTGGTTTATGGTTCAAGACCACCCAGTGAGCTACTGGTAAGTGAGGAATGAACTGCAGAATTCTCATTTCTGAAGGCTGTATTATATTTTGCCTTGTCTCCTTGTGGTCACCTATACTTGTGTAAATAGAGTAATGAGCTACATCCTCTTTGCAGAGGAGTAATGGGACAGGATGCAAGCAGCAAAGAATTGGTCCCTCTATGTCCCATTCCAGACAACTCCCAACATCCTTCTGGCCACGGCCACTCCACAAGGACAATGTTTTCCTTTATTTCCCTTTCCTTATGTCAGTCTCTCTTGTTTCTCCATTTTCTGTGTGTTGCAGCAGACCAGTGTGAACAGCTGTAACCACAGGGAAAGTATAAAGCCAGCTATTACTGTCAGCTGAAATCTCAGATCTGACCACATCACTTTCCTAGGTATGTAAGGAAATCCACCTTGGGTTTAAACAGCTCTGGGGTTGGCATTCCAGTGCATTCAGCTTGGATATTTCTCAGGGCATGGCAGTTGCATGGGAAGAGTACGTGCTGTGTTGACTGCAGCAGAGTGCCAAAAAAGTGCAATTGGACCACCTTATTGGCACAGGAAGAAATTGCAGTTTGAGTAATGATTTCTCTTATTGAATTAGAAAAGACACTATTATGGATGCATCCAATCAGGGATAAAACCTAAGGCAAATTATCTAAAACTAGCTTCTTTTTTTTTTCCCTTTGGAATCGGCTCCATTTTTGTTTAGGTACAAAATTTCTTGAGATCAGCTTAATCCTTTGATTTTGTATCATGCACCTGAGTTATACAGAAAAAAAGAACTGCTAAGAACCTCCTTCCCAAATTTTGTCTCTCCTTTCTCACGTAGGCTCACATCCCTGCCCATTTAAAATTTGTGAGCAATCTTTCCTAATGCAGTCTCCACTCTGACAGTAAATGAATTTGCTGTTTATTCAATTTCTGTCAGACCACTTTGGTTCTCTGTGTTTTACCCATCCTCTCCCCTGTTCTGCACTTCTGCATCCTCTTTAAACACAATGACTTACATTTGGCTATGACAAGGGGTAAGTGTAATTTGTGCCATGCTTCTGTGTGTGCCAGTTAATTGTCAAACTCTTGAAGCAGAATTGTCCTAATGATATATTTCAACTATGCGTTCAAATGAAGTCATGTGTTCTTGAATGAGAAACACTGACTCTGTCATACAGGATTTTTAGCTTATTTTCCCCTTTCTCTATGTTTTTCTTTATTTGGGGACCACTTTATAATTTTATGTGGTGCAAGCACACAGTAGTCAGCTAATCCCCTTATTTGAGGGCTGTTTTTCTGTGCCCCATTTTGATCCTTTATTCCCTCAGCGTGAACACGTCAAATGGAGGAGTCCTTAACAGTGAAAAATCACAGTTTTGATTGGAGCTGAATCATATGGATCAGCCATCAGTGTCCAGGGAGGATGAGGTGCTGCAGCTCAATAAGCACTGGAGGTGCACCTGACCCTGGCATGGGGTGCCCATCCATCACTGGGTGATTGATACGAGTCCCAGAGCTGCTTGGTAGAGTAAAACACCCCCCCAGCTAAAGAGATTTGAACTCTTTATGGGATAGCTCAGAAATAAAGAGTCATCTCTGCTGTTTGCAAACAGCATCTCGAATTATGGCATTGACATGATATAGAATGTACCAGGGAAAAGAGATCCCTGCATGAGCTGTCCTACACAGCAGCTTTAAGCCATGTGTTGGAGCTTGAGGTTAAAATTACAAATCATGTTTGTAGATACTGTTCGATGTCACTCCCTTTGGCTCATTTGTTTTTTGACTAAAGAATCTGAGAACATGGTGAAATATGCAGACCATGAGAGTAAAAAAGCAGTGTGATGTTCTCTTGGTGTGAAGAAAGCAGAAACTGATGGATCTGGTTATGAAGAAATTTTGACTGAAACGTGGTAAAAACATGAGGGATGGACAGCCTGGTAAGGAGTGCAAGTCTTGGGATATAGATTCTCATCTTTACTAGAGGGGCAGGCATTTTCTCTAAAAAATATGCAAAAGAACAATGTATTTCCTTGGATTTCATCCCCTTGTTGATTTCAGAATTTAAAACAATAAAATTCCCTGGGGGGTGAAATCTGTGCATCTCTGTATCTTTCCAATGTGACTCCAGTAAAAATGCCAGTTTTTGCTTCATTCTGTAAATAATGAAAACAGTGATGTGTGTGTGTTCAGTTACATCTAATTATTTCTCTCTAAATACAATGGGCTAAATTAGTCACTGATGGAGATATGCCTCTTCTTGGGCTTGGAATTTTGTTCTTGGAATTAATTGGCCAGTGTGATGCTTTTGCCAAATCTTCTATTTCCTGTCCTACCAAAGTTCTGGGGGGCCCAAATGTTTTGCTGTGAATATCAAACTGAGGTACGCTGCCAGAAAAGACATCATGGGAGATTAATATTTGTGAGAATTAAAGTACATTTCATCATTTGAGGTCAGAGGGCTGATTTCAAGGTCTTGTCTTGTTTTATTGGCCATAGAATCCATGGCTTTGGGCACACTCCTTGCAGATAATAACCAGCAATTATAAACCTTTAAATGTTGTGGGCATGAGTTTTGGTTTTTTTCCTTTCTATTTTTTTCTTTTTCTTTTTTTTTTTTTTTTTTTTTTCATTTTCTATATAATTTACTTAACCAGAAAAGCTTAGCTCAAATCTCATTTACCATCTGGAAAACTGTGTGGTCCAGCTCTTCACTGCATTATTGAATCCAAGAATGCAGAAGGTAACAATGAATTCCTTGAAAACAGTGTGTGCAACACAGGGACTGGGGTACAGTCCTCTTGCAGCCAAATAAAATTAACTGCCCACCTTTCCAGGCCTTCCTGAAGGAAATTAATTTTCTTTCTCTTGCCAGTTCACAGAACTTCTAAATTGTGAAGCAACTGAATAATTTTGTAAGAAGTATGAGCCTCAGGGTTACTAAGACTCTAGTCTGAACTTCAAGACTTCATGTGATCTGTCCTTTTTTGTCTCTTGGGGGCAACAAAAGCTGCTGGAAACTGGTGCTCCTGTTCAGCCTGAGAAAAAAACTTGACTCAAATGTCCTGCACTTGTTCTAATATTTCCTTGATCAAGCCCCTCATGATGCACAGAGTGGGGTGAGGAGGGGGTTCAATGAAACTGGTTGTATTTATCTGTCTTTGTGCCCACGTTGAGGAATGGCCAGATCAGCCTGGGTGTGTGGTTCTTTCAGCTATGTGGGAGTTTGTTCAGCTGTAGCTTCTGACTCTTCCTGTTTCCTTGATAAAATCAAGAATAAAACTGGCTTATGCCTTTCCTCTCTGTCCACCTTGTCCTTGCACGACCATAAAAGCTGAAGGAGAAGTTAAAAAGCGTAACTTGATATTGATTTATTTATTTTAAAATATGACCAGGGAAGCGGATGTCCTCTTGTAGTTTATAAAAATATATTAATTAGCAATCTTGACTCATACAGAGTGTGAGTGGGAAATTCACCTGTCAGCAAAGTTTGAAGGGTGCTTTAGGAGCCAGTATGCCCACAGAATATAAAGGAAAAACAGAGTTTTTCATTAATCTGCAGGTCTTAGGCTGAACTGTGACAGCCCTTCCACTCCCTCCTCCCCTCAGGGTCTCACCCTTCACAAACATAAGTTTTATTGCTTTAAAAAACCCACCCACACAAGCTCTTCTGTGAGGGTGCTGTGCTTGGGGAGACCTGCCATGGTGACAGAGAGCTCAGGAGCTGCTCCTGCAGAGCTCCTGGATGAAGATCCATCACCAGCTGACTGATATGTGACCCACAGGTACCACATATGTTACCTAATGACCAGTCACTTAATTATAGGCTAGGTGACACGTTTATAAGGGTGAACTTTAGAGTGCTATTAGGGGATGGACAGATGAACTATACCAAAGCCCTCCGGGTAGATTTCACCCAGGCTCTTCTGCCTCTGTGGACCCATTACACAGTAATTAGGGTGATTTTTAAGTAGGATGCAAGGAGTTAAATGACTAACCTTATTATTGCTTCATTTGTCACTGTGGTAAGTGCCGCTTTGGGGGAGGTGGATTGGAAGAAATGGAGAGAGAGAGAGAAAGAAAGAAAAGAGGACGTGAGGTGTAAAGTCTCTTCTTTCCTAAGTCCACATGTGGAGAGCAAGTCAAAGAATGAAAGTGTGGATTTTCCAAAGCTAAGATTAGGAGAAATCTTTGAACAATCTGGTTTTTGCCTTAGCAATTGAAATGCCCATGAAGTGATGCCAGTTTCATGATGGTGTATTGTTATTGAGGTGTTTTTGTGCTAATGATTTCCTTGATAATCCTAAGAACAAAAATCTGTATCTTGTGAACATGTTTTGATTCACTGAGTTCCTTTCAGAATATCTTTTGGGTGCTCATTTTTAGATTTTCCTATGGAAAGAAGTAGATGAACACAGAGCTGAGATACAGGACTCTCCATCTCCTCTGAGCTGGAACAGAATCACATTTTTAAAGAAAGTTTCTCGGCCCTCTGTCCCATGTGGTGCTGGTAGGGTTGTCTGGTGTCCCTCCTCACTGATGTTGTGGCAGCTGCTGCAGTTGTTTTCTTGTTGGAGTGTGGCAAAACTCCAGCCCTGCCCTTCTCGTGAGCCTTTGATTTAGCAACAGGGCGAGCATGTGCTGATTTACCGGCTTTTCTCACGCACGCTCACGTCAAGGACTCAAATATCCACAAATATCCACCACTGCAGCCTCTCATTTGCTTCTGGGTTACTGGGGAAGAATTCACCTTCTCTGCAGTCTTTGTGTTGGATGTGTCAGTTTTGGAAAAATGTTTTTCTAATTAATTGCATGGGGATTTTGTTGCAGAGGGGAAATGGATGGTCGTCTTCATTACTCTGGGTTTAACATCCAATTGTTCTTGAAATCTTAAGTGTAGCCTTGAAGCATGGAGCTTTGTGAGTCACTTGTTGGTTATAATGCCAGCTGGTTTTTGCAGTGTTTATACGTGGAGTGGCTGCTTGAGGACAGATTTTTACCAGTGCCCTCAGTTTCCTTTCATTCACTCAGCTGAGTGTCTTTTCAAGCAGGAATAGTTGGAGGAAAAAGCTGCAGGGAAGATTTGCCTTGTTCTTTGGGAGATAATAATTGCTGAAGGGTATTGCTAATTGAAGGGAAGGAGATAAGTTTGAACTTCTCAACCTGTGCTTTGCCCCAGCTGGCTGGGAGCCAGTTCTGATCCAGGAGCAATGGAGGTGGTTTAACCAGTGATGTGTAAGAGCTAATATGTCCTGCTAGGATAAATGCAAGTGAGCTGGATGTAAAGATAATTTTTTGTAGAGCTTTATATGGTCCAGTTGATTGATCAAGGGGAACACAGTTATGCCCCTACTGTACCTGTGCTGCAATGTACCTAATTTTCTTGAAAAGTGGAGGCCTTGGAGGTATTAAATGATTCATTAAATTGGCCACAACCTTAATTCAATGCAGTGGGGCTCTTGTCTCTTCAGGATCAGCCTTATGGCAGAGAAAAATGTGATCGTTGATACCAAACCTCCTGCAAGTTGGGATTATTTTTTCACTTAATTGTGGCAGTGATTACTGCTAGCATTTAAAGGCTTTAGAAACATTTGAAGATTCTTTACCCTTTACTGCTTCTAACCTTTGTTTATGAAAATGGTAATGGGAAGGAATTAAATGTTAAAAAAAAATATTTTAGGAGTTCTTTCCTCCCTCAAAAATCCCCTGAAAACCAAACCATGCAGAAATACCTAGCTGAGACCAGGCAGATGGAAAACACATGGAGATCTCAATCAGGTTTTTGTCCACCAGGACATCAGGACAGACATGGATTCTCTTCTTCCTCCACCCTTTAATATGAAGTTATTAGGTACAGTATATTTTTTCTTTAAATTGTCTTTTCAGCCCTTCTAAAGGAGCAGGGATGCACTTAGGAGCTGTTCAAAGTATTTGGTGATGACTACCAAAGTATCATTTTATTTCAACTTTCTTTCTTATTTCCTTGGAGTATTTTAGGGTGGATCTGGGCTCCCCACCATACGTGCCTGCTGTTGTTTTTGTCAGCTGATGCCAGGCTACCTGGCCTCCAGATTTTGCATCAAAGCACCATGAGTTTGCTGTGGGTTCTGTTTCATCTGTACATCCCACAGCCCACCTTTGTCACTTGGAAATGGTGGATCCTTTATTGGAAAGCAGAGCTGACCACGGAACATCACCATGAAGTAGCCAGGCTGAGCATGCCTGGGCTGCCACAGCAGCTGAATATGCAGCTGGCAGGGTGAAAATTCAGTTTAAATAAATGTAATAGAAACAGTTTAAGGAAGATTGAAATGTACCTCACCTTCCAGCTTATTTTTCAGTATAGTTTTATCAATGTGCTTGTGGCAAAGCAGAGCTGCTGTGAGTTTCATGAATCTCCTGTGTTCAGCTGAGTTCTAAAGACTCAGCTCTGGAATGATGAACATCAGTAGCTCATCTTTATGGAGAGGTGGTTTTGCAACCCCCCTCACCCTCTGTGCTTGCTTTTCAACTGGCCTCCCCTGAATATGTTTCACATTTTATTTCTGTTTCCTTAAAATATGAACTTTCTTGCCCTATAAAAGACTCTTCATGGAACACTGACCTAATTCTGGGCTTAAGTAGCTGTGCTTTAAATTCATTCTAAGATTTTTCACAGTGTCCTTACTAGAACCTTTGGCAGCTGTCTCCATTTTGGCTTCTTTGGGTTCAGTTTCTACCTTTTATACTGGGAAATCTGCAGAGAGGAAAATCTATTCAGAGCTGAGATCAAAGGGAACACAGTCTGAATGCCATTGCTGTCTGCCTTCAAACAAACAAATAAACAGCACAGGACCCCCCACCACATACAAACCAACCAACCTCTGCTGGTAGGTAACTCAAATCAATTTAACCATGGGGAATTCCTATTATTAGATTTTTGAGTAACTGCCTCTCTTGCAATGTGTATTTGGAGCTGGTGTTATCCTCTACTACTGCGCTCTCTCCCATAGTGGCTGTCCTGCCACTCATTTCCAGTCTGACCCTGGAGTTTCCAGGCAGCTCTTTTAGCTGCTCTTGACCTCAGAATACCAATATTTCCAGCTTCGGGATGAAGATCCAGCACGGCAGTGTGATTTTTGGGCAGCAAAATGCACATGGGGCAGGGCATTGGGAGGTGAATGACCCATGTTGCAGGTCTGGTGATGAACCCCACTTTGTGTAGTCAAGACATCAGTGCTCCCAGCACAGTGTGACCACATCCATTGATCTATTTGCAGGGAGACCCCTTTCCCTGGCAGAAGGGAGAGAAGGCTGTGGTGTGGTCTGGGTGCAGCTGGACCACATCTGCCCACAGGAGCTGTCAGCAGGTTCCACCTGCCCCACGCTGAATCCCCTGGAGCAAGGTGTCAGCTGAGGAAAAATCCCCCAGTTTAGCCAATTTCCCTGAATTCCTGTCACTGGAAGGGGATTTGGGGATTGCAGGCTCCAGAGACTGCCTTCAAGGGTGGTTACAGCAGTATTACACTGTCCATTGGCAGGTGTGGATCAAACAGGTAACGTCAGGTTTCTGATAAATATCCTGGGGCATGACATGATTGATTTCAACTGTCAGCTATGATTAGGTGACTCTTGGGAGCTTTGCTGTAAGAGAACCTTCAGCCTTAGATGTATGAAAGCTGCTTTCCTCAGGGGTATAATGTAATCTTTTTTTTAATTTTTTTTTTTTTCATACTGAAGTGACTTCAGGAGCAGATTAAGTAATTTTCTCACAGAAAATACTGAAAAAGATATAATTAAGAAGTTGTTGGAAAACTTCAGTTTCTGGTTGAAAAAGTAACAACTCTTTCAGTCACAGTGAAATACCAGGAAATAAATGTTTATGTGTTGGTCTGATATTGCAAAATCATTCTATTCCCTATCCTTATTCCCAAAATAACATTGGGTTCTCCAACAAGTTATAGGTGGAAATATTTCCAAAAATCTTACAAGCTTTTGAGAGTAACTGTCATTGAAGGTTTTCCCTCCTCAAAAAAATAGAATTATGGCATTTTTTGAAAAGTGTCCATCTTTAAATTAAAAACATGTTAAACTTGATGTCACAGATGATTTAACACGAACAAATAATTTTAAAGAAAAATATTTTTACCTGAAAAGATTTTGACCATTAAAAAGCCATAACTTCTCTTACACTTGAAACTTGTTTTGATATACTTAACGAAATTGCAGGGAATTTGAAATTTCTGCCATCAGATTGGACTCTTTACAGACACGCAAAATAAAATTCAGGATTTCTCATGGCAGAAGGTTTTCATTTTATGTTTGGAATGTGTGAAAATGATTTTACTTTTGCCCGTAGCCCTAACATTAGAGGCGGTGGAGGTGGCCAAAGTCCAGGTGAAACCACCTGGGGTAACTAATACCTCTAAAACTTGTGTTGCTGCACAGAGAGGGAAGCTGATGCCCATTCATGAACTTGGCAAGAAATTAATAACAACCTTCCAGGCTGAATTTTCTGCTGAGTGCTGCGTATCCCTCAGCTGTTAGAAACACTACCACTTCCCAAGATTGGATTCAACCTTAAGAATTATATAGCTTACCTTATACCAGCGTCTACAAAATAATTAAAGTAGATTTTGTTTTGCTGCTGGAAAGGTGAGTGGGATGGGGACAGAAGCAGGAGAGAGGGCACATTGCAGCCCTGCAGCTGCTGGGGTGGCTCTCTGGAGGTGTGGAGGAACCCAAACCACGCAGCACCATCAGGAAATTCCATGGCTGAGTTGGAAGCTGGTACCCAGGATCCTTGGGGTCGGGAAATTAATTTCAGATGGCTCTGAAATTTGCCTCCTAGATAAATAGTCCAAGTATTCTGAAATGAGCGTGTAATTTAAAACAGCGTGGGGTATTCAGGGAATTAGAAGCCAAAAAAATAGTTGGGGTGTGGGTGGAGAAAAAACGCAATTCAAAACTGTGATTTAATGAAGAAAATGAAGGACTAAAGTGTTGAGAGGAAAATTCAGGCAGTTATCAAGTCCAAGGATGTCAATGAAATAATTAAAACCATACAGTATGAAATGGCCTTTGACTGCTGTGATGGATGTGGGGGTGCCCTACCTACTCTGTGCTGCTTTCAAATAACATCAACACCAGGATTTGGACTGAGCCAGGACTCACAGGAGTTCTGTACTGCCTTTCTTGCATTATTTCAGCCAGGGCACTTCATTACTGAGGCCAGTCTTTAGTGATGGCCTGGGAAGGAAAGCCTTGCCTAACTTCCTTCTGCCTCCTAACCCAGGAGTGCTGCCTTGAGGGGAGAATTGCAGAGAATTGGGGAGGTGTGGTACTGTCCCTGCTCTGCTCTACTTCATTGGAGAAGGTGCCTTTTCCATCCCTCTTTCTTGGGACCAAGTCCTGTGTGTCCCCAGCTCTACAGGAAGTTGATGAATTTTGCTTTCCACGTTTTTTAAAATGTACTTCATGAATGGATCAAATCTTATTGTCCCATCGTTGGCTCTTGAACCCCCAAGATGGGAAGGCTGCTGGACCTCAGCTCCATCTCAGCACTTCCCAGTATCCTTGTGGGCAGTGAGCCAGGATGAACACTGGTGCCTGTGGAGGAGGGTGAGGAATAAATTCCAGTCAGGAATGAGTGGAATGGGACAACTTGGCCATGAGGATGGGTTTGGGAGATACCAAATAGGTCCCAGGAAGATCCAGCTCCATGATTCTTGCACAAAAGTAGTTGTCCTGTGTGCTGTTACCTGCTTGATAGATACTCTAAGCAAAATTAATTTCTACTCTAACTCCAAGAAGGAAAATAAATTTGTATTCGAACTTCAAGGCATTTAGGGAAAAAAATAAATACTTGGAAGTATCTAGAAAACCTTAGCTTTTGAGAAAAGTCGAATGCATAGCTTTAACCTCTGCTGTAAATCATCTCACCCCTCTGGGGTTTGAACTTTTATCAATTTCTGAAAATGAGCTTCAAGTCTGTTCTGTATTGATCATCTACCCCATGTCAATAATAGCTGTTGTGAAGGTGAGCCTTGCTTGAAATTCACGTTAATGGTATTCATGGAGGAAGGAGAGAGGGAATGTGTGTCTACATTTAGAGATTTATTTCAAATTCTCCAGTTAAAATCTTTAAAGAGTAGTAGGTTGAACATTATTTATGGTGTTGCTGTTCCTTAGGCCTTTGATCCTCTAGATATGTAACTCAAAAGCAATTTTAGTTTTTATTTTAAATCAAAATATCCCAAAGAATTATTTGTTATTTCATATTCTGTTGAGCATCCCAGAAGAGAGAAAAGATAAAGTCACCTGGAGCCTGCTTAAAATCCCTTAAAGAAAAATTTGAATCTACCACAGCTTTTAAGGCCCTGTCACAGGACTTTAAGCACAGAGCATTAAGTGTTTGGTTTTAAGGAAAAGGGTTCCTTTTACTTAAACAAGAAAGAAATATCCACTTCTGGAACTTTTTGGAGTTCTTATTGCTAAAAATTACACTTGGATTATCATAAAGAATCCATCCGTTTTCCTTATTTCCCAAACAATTGGTTTTCAACCAGAACAAGAAAAGCTTGGGAAGACAATATCCGCAGAATTTCTTGCCCTTACAAATTTTAAGGGAAAATGGTCTTTAACCAGTATTTATTGGAATTCCAATTGAAAATATAACATTTGCTGCCCTTGTGAGCTACTTTTTTGCCACTTCCAATACTGACTAGTAAACCAGTTATGAAGCTGTTCTGCTGCTCTATTTTGAGCCTTTTAAGGAAGGGTTCCCACAAATGTGGGGAAACCCATCTTTGTGACAGGATTTCATATTGTGCTCAACCAGGCTGCAATCCTGGGTTCAGGATCTGTTAGGCACAGGATAAATGAGATTAAACCCCTTATATGGGATGTGTGGTATCTCACATCTCTGCCATATACAGCAAAGCAACCTGTGGGGTATGTGCAATTGTTTTGAACTGAAAGAGGACTCTGCAAATACTTTTCCTCTTTTTTTGAAAGCAAATAAACAAATTCCCAAGTATTTTAATTTAAATATTTATTTCATATCTACCCCTAAATAGGTTTATTTTGTTGTTGCTGGTGGTTTGGAAAGTGGGGAGCAATGTCTGTTAACATGTACCAGGGTATTGGTTTGATATTAACTTGTGGGAAGAGATTGGGTGAGTTGGTCAGGGGTTGTCCTGAAGTGTTGGGAGTTTGTGGCAGCCTCCCATGGGGTTGCTGAGCTGATGGCTGAAAATTGTGTGTGAGTTTACAGAAGGGGAATTATATGGCTACAAATACATGTACATTTGGTATGTTATATATTATCTATTTTTAGATGTTATTTATAATGCATTATAGGTTTGTACATATATAAAACTTTGCAGTACATCTTTATATATATAGGCTCATTGATCTGCACATTACTAACAAAAAACATTATAACGAAGTGGGGTTGAGCCCAAGTTAGATTTTAGATAATCTGTGAAAGGAGTTAATTAATTGTGAATCTTTTCTCCTGGAAGTCCAAGGTGGAGAGCCCTGTGGTAAGAGACATCACCCCAGCAAATCAATGTTTCATTAGCATGTCTATGGGAGATGTCTGTTCTGCTTTGCACATAAAATGAAACAAGAGCTTTCATCTCCCTCCCTGCCTCACTCTGCCTTTGAGAGGGAATAAGTGGCTTTGTTCATTAAACTCCAAACTTTCACTGCTGTACATCCCCCTGTGCTTTTTTCCTCTTACTCTAAAGCTCTCAATCAATTTAAAAGGAGAGAACCTCTATTAAGGACAAGTGTCAGGTAAATGTTTATTTCCATAATGCATTTATTAAGGTATAAATAGAGGGAAATGTTGCTGCAAGGGCTGGAATTTACTTTCCATGTTTGTGCTTGTGAACTTCTGCATTGAAGTTTCTGCAGAAAAGTCAGGCTATTTGCAGTACTGATTTTCAGCATCAGGCAGACTACTGAAGGCACAATTATTTGCATCTTTTAGTCTCAAGTCTGGATTTTGGCAGTGCTATTTCCTACACTTTCCAAGTTTAGTCAATAATTTTAGAGAGGAGGGCAGATGGCAGCAGTGTTTATACAGGTCAGGTGATGCATCTAATGAAAATAGACTTGAAATATGTCAGATATGTTCCAAACATGAAGTAGATATTGCAAAAAGGGAGTTTCAGTCTGTTCCTGTTCAGCACTGGTTTGTTTTGAAGCCTTGCCAAATGCATTTTATAACATGCTTGTCTATCCTCAGCTGTCAGAGTCTTAACAGCCTAACTCTAACACCACCTAGATTTTGGACATCATGAAATGATAGCTATCGATAGCATAACTTATAATTATCCCACTAAACAATTAAGTAGTGGTTTGGTGCACAATCCTAAGGGCAGATCTTATTTGGCTTAACTACAGAAGTGTCTCTTTAGTCTCCTTTTTGCTTGGTTATGTAGATGCAAATCAAAGTATATCATAAAGCATTTACCTACTATAAAGTACTCCTTGTGACATTAGAATTAGGTCAGTCCACCATCATGCAAGTAAACTGGCTGTGACTCTGAATAATTTGATATAATTCTTAGCAGCCACATTTCTGATCCTTTTTTTCCATTTTTCTTGTGGGCTTCAGCTTATTAACCAATTGTGGGTCCATTAGCAAGATACTGATATTGTATGCACTGGTACAGCTTGTCACGACTTTAAATTTTCCACTACCTGTATATTTTCTTCAAAGCCCAATTCATGGGTTCATGTTATTAATGAGATTCTTAACTGTATCTTAAATAAATTCCAGACCCGCAGGCTCTCAAACGTAGATATGTAACTCAAAGGTGCCCTGGAAGATTAAAAAATAGAAAGCAAAGAGAGTGAGTCTCAAATCTTATGATTTTCAGGGCATAACTCCATTATTCTTGAATCCATTGGTTTGGCAATATTTTTCTTCTAACTGAACAAACATTGAATACCTGGGTTTGTGTCTTGGATCTGCTTTCTTTGTGTAGCATGTGTTCACTGTGCTGATAAGAGTACTGAGGAAACCTAAGAAATGAGGTTTTCCCCCCTTTCCTGTATTCTCCTTTTGGGAAATAACTAAGTCTCAGCCCTAGCCAGAAATTTGGCTGATACACAGATATTTCATAACAAGTTTTCAGAATGAGACCCTACATATTCCCAAAAACAATTGCAAGAGTTTCATTCTTTAAAGTGCTTGACTCCTTTGCCCTTTCCACACAAGGTTCATTTTGAGTTCTTTTGGCTGGGCCCAGGTAAGTCTTAGAGGAAGAGCTGTTCCTCATGGAGGCAAACACACATTTGAAATGAAGATGTTTGAAATTATTTGGCTTTGGTTTTTATAAAGGTTGGGGAACCTTCAACCTGTCTGTGCTTAGGTGACTGCTTTGGCTTGAAATTTTTGCAGCAATGAACACTGAAATCACCATGGTATTATGCCTTCTTCAGAAGTAACCTCTTCTTCTCTTCAAGCACATCCATTAAGAGATTCTGTACCCAGACCTCACTAAATCTATCTGCATAGGTTTAAATCGAGTGAGAGGATCTCAGTTCACTTGCTGGTATTTGCCTTCTCTTTGTATGCTGTAGTCTTATAGACCAGTTTCTTGATTGCCTCTTTTCTCTGGTTTTTTTATCAGCATAACCACTTTTTGAGTAGCTGCTCCTGATTTTGTGTAACTGAATTGAACTCCTTGGACTTGTCAAAGAAGTGCTGCAGTTGAACCTGCTTCTGATCCAGGGGGAAATTTTCCAGTGGATTTTCCAGGCTGGGGAAGTACAGTAAGTTTCTTCCTATCCCAAACAGGCCCCTGTGTCTCGATGATTAGATGGAAAATTGATTTGGCATGATCAAAATTTCAGCACCAGGTTCTGCTCCATCTGACCCAAAAAAGTTCATGTTCTTGTTGACTGGAGCAGCTCCTCAGCTTGATTGTAGCAATGTAAGTTTGGAAACAAGGACTATAATTAACCACGACTGTATTATTGGATGTGTGCATGGGTAATTAACAAAGCAGATATTTTTGTGTATGTGGCTTTACTTATTTGCTCATGAAAACTCCCCACCGTTTTCATCAGCATATTAAGGTTAATTAAAATGAATTCTGTTTGTATTGACTGCCTTTTCATGTATGCAAAGTTTGTGCGAATCAAGTGTGTGGCCGGGGCCTTCTTCCCTATAAAATCCATAATGTTTGCTTTCAGAGCTGGGGGAAAAAAGAATCAAAATTGCAGGCTGTTTGAAATTTAAATCAGAGCAATGCTGGTCAATAGTATCAAGGTTATGGTGCCCTGGAAGGTTTTGATTGGGTGCTGCCAGGTGCGTGCTGGGTGACAATGACATTAAAGGTCAGGTGAATGGAGTTTTAGGATTTCTTTTTGGTTAATGTGGGATTCCTGGATGAAAAAAAAAATAATGGAGTAGAATCATAGAGTAGATTTGTACAGGTTTGTGGATGGTGTTTGGCCTGTGCTGAGGGAGAGCCCAGCCCCAGTGTTTGCACTCTGCTGTTGTGAGGATTCCCCAGCTGAGATTAGAGCTTTCTTATATTAAGCCCTGAACATATACATAACAAGACATAAATGTTGCCCTGCAGAGTTTGCAGCTGTAAGGAATGGCCTGATAGGCTGTGTGAGAAGGGAAGCACAAGCACAGGAACGTGGGGTGACCTGCCAGGGGCTGTGTTGCAGGCTGTGATCATGCAATGCATTCTCTGGAGAGTTGGAAGGGAACCCAAAATCCCTAACATAGCACCAAGACTCTCTGCCTGCACTCCTTGCAGTTTCTTCCTGGCTCCTGGAATTCTACCAGATGCTGAAATGGTCACAAACTGAACTGACTATTTGGGTTTTTGCTAGATCACACAGTATCTTCGTGAAATCTTATCTGAAGTCCACACTGGTGCAGCAGCCATTGGCAATGTGCGCTACTTGAACAGGACCCCAGGCTTGCCAGAGCCCTCAGGTGGGCCTGGCTGCATCTCTTCCTTAAAGTGAGCTCTTCAGAAAAACATTTTAAATTGCAAAAGATGTGTTTTATTGGACCAAAACCTAAGAAAGTACATAAATGCTTTAGAGCAGCAGAAATTCAGATCAAGATCCAGGTTTGACTTGGCTTAAGATGGACTAAACTAAGGACAGTATAAACAACTCATCCTCTCTTTGCTCTCTCATGCAGATAGCTCTTCTTCAAATTTGCTCTGATTTCAGTAATTCATTTGCTCGTTGTGAGACAACAAGGTCAAGGCAGTCCTTTTAAAGTACCTATTTCAACTGATTCCATCCATCCCCCTTCAAGGACCCTGTTGTGGATCCCTCCCTGCTGCTCTCAGCTTTGTCCCTGTCTTTGCTCCTGCCTCTCTGTGGGTGTCATTCTCTCCATCCCTCCCTCTCTGCACTCCAGGGACTGGGCACACTCTGTCTGATGGGATTGGGGTCCTCTCCCATGCTGCTTTCCCTGACCCAGGGCAGGGTTTTGTGGGACAAGGTGCTCAGCCCCAGCTTTTCAGAGCAGCATCACACACAGCCAGCCCTAAACAAACAAAGCCAGTGCTGTCTGTCACATTTACCATTTAATTTGTCTGTGTTGAACTCATGATTAGCACAGTGGGAGGATATGGGCTGATGGCAGCTCTTGCAGCTATTGTTGCAGACTATCTGCAGGTTCAGGAGAGTACTTCTACATGGCCTTGCTCTTGATTTATGTTCCTTTGGTTTATTCCCCAGGGAGGGAAATCTCTACAGGGTGTAAATCAGATTTTTTTTTTCCTTCCTTTTTCTGCAGAGACTCTGGCTCATAATTCTTTCAAATGTAAATCTGAACATAATTCTGCAACAAGAATGGGTTCCATGGCTAATCATGTGGCTTCAGGCTTTATATTGCTCTAAAGCTTCAGGCCATTTCTGTAGAAATATACAGAAAATCTTTCAAAGAATAAAATAGTAATGTCATGTATCACCCAATTGCTTTTTCATAAGCCCTTGTAAAGGTGAACATATTTTGGTTTGTTTATGTAACAGACCTATGATCTAAGAAGAAGGAAAGCAAAATGTAGGAAGAAATTTTTCCCATTAAAGCTGGCTTTTAATCTGCCTCCTTGACAAAGGCAGTTGATACTGATGGTATTTTTCCATTCCTGTCTACTCCCAGTAAGACTGAACGATCTGCTTCTGTCTCTCTCTTGGCTCTGATAATGTTTTTGTACTAACATAACATAACGCCATACAATTAGAAATTATATGTTAGCTGTTAGTCATAGCCCAGTGAGTTTACATTAGACAAAAGAAATTAAATGGGAACCAGAGGAGACCTAGTAAGTGCAGTTTATGTTGCTTTTTTATACTCGGAAATATCACATTTCTATTGATGAGCATCATTTATGCCTGTATGGGGGAAACTAACAGTGCTACAGGCAAAAAAATCCCTGGTCATTTCTTCAATTTCAAATCATGCAGAGTTTATAAATGCAAAGTTAAGAGAGTTTTTCTTCTGTCTTGGAATTGATGGGTTGCTTTAAAATTTGTATTCGCGCCCTGAAAGGAAATAGAATTATTTTTAGGCTTGATTGTCTGTAACACTAAATGAGACCTTGAAAATTCTTTTGTTCTGGGGAGTGAGAGGTTGTACTGTCCTGAGGAATTTGATTTCTTGTGTGTTTGTCCTGGTGGAAGCCTTGCTTTAGAAGGCTTTGCTCAGTTGAAGCAGTGGCATTGCAGGCCTGGAGGTGTTTGGTTGAATTACTCTGTTTTATAATTCTATGAATTTCTGCCTCTCTTCCTCCTGGATGTGTTTATAGCATACTTGTCTTTCTAAAGTTAGGAAGGTTAGATTTGATTGCTCATTAAGTGAATTCATGATGGCTTAAAGTAAAATAAGTTGTGCTATCTTTTTGGCTGAGGTTTCCCAAGTTACCCAAGTGTAGTCTTAGATTAACTCCACCTATTGCAAGAGGACTCCCAAACTGATTGGCTTGGAGAATCTCTGCCCTTAAATTTATCTTGTGTTTCATACTTCAGTGATATTTGTGTAAGAATAATTTGGATTATCAGTAATTGCTGACAGAGCTTTCTTAGACTGAGATAGTGAGAGTGAGTGAATACTTGGCTTTTTCCATTTTTTTTTTTTACCTATTCTTGCCTTAATTTTTAAGTTTTTTTCCTGTGTGCTTGCAGTCTTTATTGAATGGGGTTCTGAGTAGGTTTTCCAGAGGTGTACATTTTGTTACCTCTGTCTGATGTATTACAAAAGATTTTGCAACTCATTTGTTGAAAAATGTACACTTTGATCCTTCCCTGCACTCTGAGGCTCACTGTCCAAGTGCATCTCTGCTGCAGACTGTCCAACAGTGGCTGCAAGTCAGTGACAGGAATAGTTTTACTCAGTCTTGGGTTGCTGCTTCCTGACTTTCTTTGGTCACTTTGGCTCCCATATTCCATGCAGACAGATGGGAAACTTGAAATACCTGTTCATCATGGGTTGTTATTTTTTTTGTTTGTTTGGTTTTTTTTTGTTTGTTTGTTTGTTTGTTTTTTTTAGCAGTGAATTTTTAATGGATTACGAATATTCTTATCATGCCGGTGCTTCTCTTCTCTTATGCTTGGCCATTGGATGTTGCAACCCTTTTCTTTTCTCTATTTCCAAACAGATATGAAAGATTAGCCTATCTGTTTTGTTTGTGAGTGAAAATTTGCAAAGAATATAAGGGGTGGATGGAGAATCCTGCATTTACTACTATAATTTTTGGAAATTCTGTTAGTATGGTAAATATTGAAGTCGTTACATGGTGGTGATGTAGACTTTCCTGAGTTTAATTCAATGCAAAAGAGTTTCATCTTAGAAACAAGTTTAAGCCCAGAAAGAAACCTCATCGCAAAAACAAACCTGGTTTTGGGACTTTTTGCTCAGTAAGTGTGTCACTTGTAACCATTGCAAGAAAAAGAGTTTTTGTCTGCCCTGATCTTCTCCCTGAGATGTTTCCTGATTGCAGCTTTCGGATTGGCAGCTTAGGAAGGGAGGGTTCTTGTGGTGGTGTCATTTTAAAGACTGTACAGGTTGATTTCCATATGGAACTTTTATCAAAATACATGGATTTTTCTGACCTTTAATATCTGTATTTGGGAGTTAAGATCACTGCAGTGATGTTGTTACTTAGCTGATTCCCTGGCCCTGTAAATGGAGGTGTAGCTAAAGGCACAGAAAAGCCTCAGTACAATGTAGAGCTGCTACAGGCAGACAGAAAATAGCAAATTGCTCTTTATAACTACAACTTCCTTGGTGCTCAGTGTGGCTTTCCGAGTATCCCATGGTGTATGGATCCAGTCCCTTAATTTCTTAATTCTCAGCTGCATCAAAGATTGATTTTGCATTTGGTTTCAGCTGTGGGTGAAGGTTCAAGTTTGTTGTTCTCATCCAAAAATACATTATGGTCTATATTTCAGACTAAAAATTTCCTGTTAAATCTGAACTCCAAGGTGACTCCTGACCTGAAGGAAATCCTTTGAGATCCACCACATCTTCCTTGCTTTTGTTCTCAAGTTTTAAAAATCTCCCTCACTTTTTGCATAGATTTCAGTTTGGTAGGATAGGAACAGGCTGTACGTTCTCTGAACAGCACACACTTGCAATGCCAAAAAGGTATCTGAGTTCTTCACTTGCAGAAGAATACTTATCTGTAACATTCCTCCTGGTTTTGATCCAGAATCCCTCCACACTCAATGTCTCTTCACTTTGCATCTGTGGATCTTATAACCTTTTAAAGGCATAACAGTAAGGGCCCATTCAGTCAGATAAAGAATTATTGATATTTTATTTGCTATTGCAACAAGTATTATTTTATAGCTATGTAAGGCTTTTATAGATACCTAAGAGGGAGTTTAATCCCTGGAAATTGCCTTGTCTCTGCATCAGTCTCTGCATTCTGTCAGTGTTCAGGTGCATTTCTGAGGCACCTCTTGAACTGAGCTGGGGTTCTGGTAGCACTCGAAATCACATCCTTACCCTGCTATTTGGACACAATCCTCACATTTTACTGGATGAAAATATTTTGGCAAGGTGGTTAAGACAGAAATTTTATGGATCTGGATTTTTTAAGTGTAAATCTCAATCTGGACCTCAGTTAAAGGCTGTGTCCACCTGTCCCAGTCATGGTGTCTTAGAACTGCCACCCCCACTGCTCTTTACTGAGGCTGCAGAAGCTGCTGTTGCAGGTGAGGCTGATGTTGTTCTGAATGTTGCTTGCCAGTATCCCATTCTTGGCAGTGTTGCAAGAAAAGACCTTGCAGCAGCTTCTGCAAGAGTATTAGGATGAAATCCAGTGATCTGGCTAAGATCTGACTGGGTAAGTGTTCTGTCCGTTCAAGTTCTCAATGAAATCTAAGATTAAAAAACAAAACAAAAAAAACCAAAACAAACCAAAAAAGCCAATAATAATAATAACAATAATAATGATGATGATAATAATAATAACTAAGACCCCCTATTCCTAAGTGTTTGTGCCTTCCAAAAGGGTTGTGTTTCATCTCAGCAGTCAGCACATTTCAGTGAAATGCACCCTTTGCAACATATATTTTTCAGTTTTCCAACTACCTGTAGGTTAAGGAACCCTATGAATAAGATAATTTTCATTTTTAGTTATAGTGCATGTAAATGAGTGGCTTCCTTCTTGTGACAGGTTGGTGAGGTACCAGAACTGTCAAGGTTGTAGATTTTGTAGCAGGCCGGCTCATGTGCCAACCACAATTTCAGCACCCAGGATGCCCAGTGACAGGACTTTAGTGATTATTGACTGCAAGCAGACTCTCTTGCCTTCATTCCAAAGTATTCCTTGACCCCAAACGCCCTCTGAGCCCACTGAAGCACAGGCCCATTGGCCCAGGCTTTACAAGTTTTGTATTTTTTCCCTGGAACATGGAGCTGAATTCCAGGCCCCCTTGCTGGCAAATAAAAGCACAAACAAAACAACCCCTTCCCACACTTTTACGATGAATGAAAGTCTGCTGTGGTTATGCTTTTAGGAGGAGGTATGAAAACAGGCTCCTGAGCCGAGTGTTAAAAAGGGCTTTATGCCTTAAGTGGCAAATGCCACTCTGACAAAGGATTAGTCAAACTTTGAAGGTCGAAGTGGGGTTCAGGAGCTCTGTCTGAAGCTCTTTTTTTCATTTGAGAAAGGGACCTTCAAAGAGAAATTTCAGTACTTGACATGCAGCTCTCCCCTCTGTTCCAGCCCTGCAAACAAGGAAACAACCAATGACAACAGAGGGAAGGAAGACAAGAAAAGCATGTAAAACAGCTTGCATTCCCTTTCATTCAGAGCTGAGCTGCTCCTCAGGGCTGAGGCTTTCTTCTGTTTATTATCATTTTATTTCTTTTGCATATTTTTTGTTTTCTGCCAGGGAGAAACTCTTGTTTTCTACAGAGAGCAGCTTGGAAGTAGGCTATCTGATACGGGAGTCTCTGTGTGTGTTAACTGAGAGCCAGATTTTCAGCAGGGCTCTGTATTCCACAGGCTGAATTTTATCCCCTACCCACCCAGCTGCCACACAAAAAATAACCCAGCCAGTCTGGTGTAGTTTCTCTCTGTGTAAAAAGAACACGAGGAGGAACCAGCAACAGGCAGAATGAAATTGCCAAATTATTTAGAAATCTTTTCTGGCTCAGCTCTCTCTGCAGGTTGAATATTTCTAGACACGAGGCCAAAGCTGCTGTGCTGCTGGCCAAGAACATGTCAGATTTCACCAGCTAAGCAATGCAGGCCATGGGCAGGACGTGGCTGGGAGGGCTCCAAGGAAAACTCAGGTGCTGTAGGATGTGGTAATCACTAATTCAGTCAATAGATTTCTCCAAGTCAGTTCAGCATCTGTGTCCGATCTAGGAGGATGTTGGAGCACTGCTGGCGAAAAGCACTGCTGGTAAAGGTTGGTAGGATACATTATGACCCCATAAAACGTTTTGGAATTATAAAGAAATATATATTGTGTGTCAGAATGGCATCAAGACCTCATAAAACTTGTTACCCTCTTCCCCCCACACTCCCAAATTCCTGTGTAACCTGAGGCTGCACTGGCTAAGGTGCTCTCCTTGCTTTTCAGAGATCCAAGTTCCAGTTGCCCCTCTGGCATTATTCCTTCTTCTACACATTATGCTCTGTTTGCCAAAGTGCATGCCACTGTGGCATGGGGCTCTTTCCTTCTTACTTGGACCAATGATTTTTATCTCAAGGCTAGTGTTAGCATACAGGAATGGAAAAACTGTTTTATTAACGTTTTCAGCTATAGCTGGAGCTGCAGGGCATAAGGATTCTTATTTCTGGGGAAGGGAAAATGAGGCTGGAATTCAGAACCCCACATGGTCTTGTGTCTGGGACCTTGTCTGGGTTTCAATTTTTGGACTTCCTTGGCTTTCAGTAAGCAAAACCTTAACTTCTAATTAAGTAATACCTTCTGTTTTACCTTTTACTGTGCAGAGTTTCTCTGCAGAACATCTGATGCTTGTCTGGCTCAGACCTTCCCAGCTCCTAGAGTTAGTTGGTGAAGCAGATTAGACTGCTTGAGAATGAAAGCTCTGTCTGGTGAACAGTAAATCATAAGCAGCACTTTCCTGTGCAGTGGTAAAAATTGTTTTTCTCCTTACCTGGGGGAAACTGTTATCAGTGTGTCTGCACACCTGTTCAAACAGCCCTGCAGTGGGGAGGACGTTGGTAAGAGAGATTTCAAACATGATTTAAACTTTGGAATAACCAGCTTTACACATGTATTATGATGTAAAACCTATGGTTTCAACACAAGAGGGTTTTACTTGAATCAAACTGTGAGGAGACCAAGAATTAATGTTCACCAACTTGGCCAACACAGGATAAAACCTGGTTCAGTTTTTTTAGTTCTGGTAGAGATTTTTTGGTTTTTTTTTTAATCCTGAGCCAGCTTATGTATTTGAAAAATGTTCCTTTTGTATTTGTGACTCTTTCTTCTACTATTAGTACTGCAGCTTGACTAAAAAAGAGAAGTCCAAGCAAACAAAACAGAGTATTGTAATTGATAATTTTAGCCTGCTGTTACTCAGAAATCATTCCGTGGTTCAAAGTGATAGGTTTAAGTTACTCCCTCTTCTGACCAGCCTTTGAAAGGTTTTCAGCTGCCCTCTGAAATTAGCAGAGATTTTCTCATCATGAATGGACAAAATATATTAATTATTGAAGTTAAAGTCCTAAGTAAAACACAAATCTTTATAGGGAGAAGGGTAAGTAGTTTAAAAAACTATTTTTTTTCCTGTTGGATTTCCAAAAATATACAGTATCTCTAAAACCTATTGAGGCTAAGCAGCTATGAATTACCTTTCTTGTTGTGATTTTTTTGGGGTTTTTTTTTTGGTCATTGGAGATGCTCAGGAAGTTTTGCAAATCGGAAATGGGCTATTAGGATTTGCTGAAATGCATTTTTGTCCATGACCATTTACCTGTTTCAGCATTGAACTCTGTGCATCCAAGGTTGTTTGTTTTCATTTTGAAATAAGAATGTGTAAAGAGTACACTTTTTGCAGGTACAAAAGTTCATATTCAGGATAAGGAAAGGAAACCTTTTCCTTGCTGAAATGTATTTCTAGCCAAGTAGGATGAGAGAGCAGCTGAGTTTCTGCTGTATAAGGTGGTCTTCAGTAGATTCTTCTTTTTTTCTACAGTCATAATTGTCTCTCATAGCTGCATCTGAATTAAACACTATCTACAAAGCTCTTAAATCTTGGAATTTTTTCAGTGCTCCTCCAGGCAGTTACCTGGAGCTCTATAATTTTTGAATTCCTTATCTTCTTGACTTCTCCATCCTTTTGTGCACACACACCTGTACACTGGGTTTGAGGTGTACATCATGGTGCTTATTTTGTGCTGTCTTGCCCTTTTGCTTTTATATTCTTCCCACCAGTGCTAGTTCTTAAGGATGGAAGTAAGTAGGAAAAGTGAGGCTTGTGGGGTTGAAAATCTGTATTTATGATTTCAGAGTTCCCACAGCAAAACTTCTTGCATGCCCTCAGAAAACAGCAAAATGCTGTCTCTAATTTGTGAAATGGGCCTTTGTAAAGAGCTTCTAATCTGACACAAACACAGAAACAGAAAATGCTCAGGGCTCTGAGCATCTGGAGAGAAACATTTCAGGCTGGGCTGCTGCATCCAGGTTGCAGTGGGACATTCTGTCCAGGGCACGTGAGAGTGTGGAAGGGCTCGATCCATGACCCCTCTGCAGCCCAGCTCTCTCTCTCTCAGAGTACTTTGGGGAGTGAGCCCAGGAAAATCTCTGCTCTCTGCCTCCCTGTGTGTTCAGGCCAGGTCCCCATCCCCTGCCTTTGTGCAATATCTTTGGAGGAAAGCTGACAGAGGGAGCTGGGTGTGGCAGCAGGGTGAGGGACAGAGATGAGGCTCCAAGAAGGAAGGGGAGCTGTAAGTTTGAAGGGGTTTTTTAATATAATAATTCTGGAGGGACAATATATCTGCAGTAAGTGCTTGATGGGGGATGAGTGAATGAGAGGATGTTGTTCTTTTCAGGCTACTTTGGGTAATGCCTGTGTCCAACCCAAACTTGGAGTGAGCAGCTATTTACAACTGATCTGTTGCCACTCACATCAGTTTTCATGTTTATGCTGATTTTAATGAAGATTCTTTGTCTGCTGTGTGACTTTTCATTATATGTGATCTAGCAATGGCTACATGAGTTGCCTGTTATCATTTCTGCTCAGCAAGAAGATATTTGAAATTTATATTTTCCTTCCTGTCTTGAACTTCCCCTTCTCTCTTCTATAAATATGTGTTAGTTTGGCTTCCAGGGATATTCTGTAGGACTTGCAGCCTTTCTGCTTTGCATGGCTGACACAAAGAACAAAAAGTAGTGTGAATGCTAATGGAATGTTTTTGGTAAGTGAGTGAAATGAAGTTATGTTTGTAGATAAAAGCTACTTTTGTTTCTTCCAAGGCCTGTTCTCAGAGATCCCTAGCACTAAGATATAAGGTTTTACTAGTGGAACTGGTTTGAAGAAGGAAGTTTAGAACTCATTTATATGTTTTATGTATTCTACTGATGAAATGGGTAAGGAGCCTCAGTCCCTAAAGCCCTCTATACTATCCCAGCATGTTGTGTCTTCAAGATGTGTTTCTGCAGCCTTTCCCTGTCCCCTTGTCTCTTCTGTGCATGAATAAAATAAATCCCTAATGGTCCTGGTTGCCTTCTTGGCTCTGCTCTTTAGGTGCCTCGACTGGGCTTTCGATCCCCATAGTCACTTTATTGAAACACAGCAGGATCCTTCTGGGATGGCCTCCAAGATGTTCCTTTGAAAGATGAAATGCAGCCACTAATAAGCCATTCCATTTCTTTCTTCTCCCCCATCCCTGTCTTGGGCAGGAAGCTCTTTGGCTTCGTATTTGCACTCCTATAAAAAGTTGGAGATGCACTGTCTCTTTTATTGGAAATAAATTAAAAAATATAAAAAATGTAATGGAAGAGACTTGACCTGTGAAAATCCTTCCTTCCTTCCCTTCTCCCATGTCTCCATTGAGGCATGCTCCTGTAACTTCAGGCTCTAAAAATGGTTACCAAAAAAGGGGAAAAAGAAGGGTGGGGAAAAATTTGGGTTTTTTTTTTTTCCTGCCCAGCACCTGGACCTCCCCAGAGGGATTTCCCGTCAGCTGCAGCCTTTGAGGTTGACCTAAGCTGGGTTTGTTTTGCTTTGAACCAGAGCTGCCCCATTTGGACACGTATTTCACATGTCCCAGGAGCTCTGTACCTCCACCCTCCCTCTCCCCAGTGTCCTGATGTCAGTTCAGTCCCTGTGCAGCCCCACTGAGGAGATGTTCCAGGTGGGGAGCCCTGAGTGATCTTGTTTGAAGGGATGGGAATGCCAGGCATTCCTGACTGGGCTTCCATGAGAGCTCAGAGCTGGCCCTGGGTGAGTCCCAGAGGCTCCATGCTGACATCTCCATCTCTGGATCCCTCCTGTCCTCGCATCGCTCCCAGCACCGAGCGCCGGCTGCTGCCTCTGCCGCCAGTGCAGCGAGGCTCTGAAGAGTACCCAGGCAGCCAAAAATAACAGCAATAAAAATAAAGACATTATTAAAGCCAGATACAACTGATCTGAAGTCACAGCGAGTGTAACATGACTCAGTCAAATCCCCAGGACAGTTGGAGACAGAAAGGGAAGGAGAGAGGAAAATCTCTATCTGTTTAAAGTTCTGGGCCCCAAACTCCTTACAAGTCGGCTTTGATAATTCATCAGACGACCACAAAAAAGAATGCCTCCCCCGCTCCAGATGCAACCGTGTCTTGTCCCAGCCTCTTTTTCCACAGCCTGTGAATCTCACCACATCAAGGGGAAAAGAAAATACATTTAAAAGTTCTCCTTATTTAGGTTGGGTAGGTTTGAAATATCCTCCAAAGGCAAACGTGTGTGCGTGTGTGACTGGAGGCACGCGTGTGTGAGGATACAGACATGTAGAGTTATACTTGGGAGAAAGAAAAAATTACTGGAAAAAAGCAGAATTTGCAGTTCACACCCAATGCTGTTAGAGAAAGAGGAGGCTGTGAGCCTCCATTGTGACACAGTTAATCTAATTAGAGAAATTAACCCAAAAGCCTACACCAAGGGGTGTAGTGTGGGATGGGTAACTGCACCCTCACCCCATCTATTGCCTTGGATGTAAAAGAGAATAACTCAGAGTCCAGTGCTTTACAAAACAATAAACTCTCCTGGATGTGCGTTTGGCTGCTGGTGGGACATTTGCTGGGAAGCAGATGGATGCACCAGGATGAAACAGGAATGGAGGAGAAATGTAGGACCGGGCACTGCTGGTTGTTCTTTGCTAGTGGGGCAGAGATTAATTTCTCAAGGCTGTTGTTGTGTTTGAGGTCTGGAGGGGGTACCCTGGAAGAGGTGTTCCCCACACTGTTGGAGAGAGTGGCTTTGACTAATGGACTCACAGCAAATGGCAGAAAAGGGGCCAGCCATGAAAACTTGGATCTGATTTCAGTATCACACTGTGTGTGTGTTTTGTTCTCAGATTTTTGCTGGGGCCAACTCCGATACAAACAGATGGACTTCAAAGTAGTTGCTCTGAATAAAAACTTACATAATATTTTAATGGTTCAAGTCTTTTGGGACTGTAAAACTAGATTGAAAATCTCAGAAGGTATTTATTTATGTTTTTTGGGCCAGGCAGAGAGACAAGAAATAGATCTGGTTCTGGTTTTTTTGGTTGATTGGTTTGTTTGTTTGTTTTTCATCATCCTGTGACTTCAATATTTTTATATTTCTTATAAAGGAAGATGAGCTGCTTTTGAAACTGAATTGTACTTAATTAAAAAAATAGTATTTTTTTCCTTTGGAACCTTGGTTTCTCAAGTCTGGATGCACCTTTCTTTTCTCTTTTTGTTTTTCAATACAAAGGAATCAAATCTTGCTGCTGGATTTTTGTCAGGTTTTTATTATCATCTTTTTCAATTTCATTTTATCTATTTTAGAAATTAAGGTCTTTAGAAACGAACGTGGTAAAAATGAAATGTAAGGAAAAAAGTGTGAATTCAGAGGAAAATTGGAACAACTGCAGTGTTCTAAATGGGGGTGTTCTTTTCCTTTTTTTTCCCCTGTGAGCTCTTTGTTTCAATGAGTTGTCTCTTTTTGCCTTTTTTTTTAGGAAAATAAGAATTTCCATAGGCCTGTTATGAGTGCCAGAAGTTACCTGTGGTAACCCTGTGGATCTGCTCCTGGCTGGAATCAGGCAGTGCCATAGGGGAATGAGGCATGGGCATTTCATTGCTCTTTTTCAAACCTAAAAAGCCTTGAATAATCTTCTCTTTTGAGGGATTAGTGGATCTGATACTGAATATTTAAAGCTCAACTTGGAGTATTCCATGTCATCTTGGTCCTTTGGCTGTGCAGAAAACCTGTTCCTAATGTGCAGATCCTGAGGGATTTTAATGGCAGCACAGATGGACCAGCTGAACTTTATTCTGGGTTTTCAAGGGCAAACTGCAAGGCCAGTATTCGATGTCTTCATTCTGACAAACAACAAATCATGTGATTTGCCCAAGCTCTGTCCTGGAGACACAAGTTGGGGCAGAGTCTAAAGGATTTCCTCTCTTTGCCAATCTAACCCAAGCTCCAGAGAAGCACTGTGTTACTGCATTAATACCACAGACAGAATAACCACAGCCTTTCAAGATGGATTTGATGTCCCTCACAGAGCCTTGTAAGGGCTGCACTGTACGCCCAGGCTATAAAGAGATGTTTTAATTTAGAAAGGCTACTACTTGCAGTTGTGTCAATATTACTTTAAAAAGTGTTTGGGTGGAGGTAGGGGGAGAAGTGAGAGCAGTTTTGAACCAAATTCTTAGGATCCAGTGTGTCAATATATAAAGTCAAATCTTGAATCAAGGTTCATGCACAAAATGGAAAATGAATGTTCTGAGGAAGTTTTTGTGAAACATCACCTAGCTCTGACAAATTCCCCACCTAGTTAGTTGTTACTCTGATTGTTTTCAAATCTGAACACCTTCTGGTAGCTGACGTGACTTATGTTTGCCACACACATTTTATTTTCTATTTCCCCAGTGGAACAAAATGTTATGTTTATTTTTAATGTACATACTGCTGTTCCTGTATTATAAAAAATATTAGGCTGCATTGATCTGCTCTGGATGCAGAAGAAAGTAAGGCTGTGATGCTCTGATGTTGCATTTATTCACTGGATGTTGGAAAACCTGAGTACAGCACAAAACAAGAGGTGTTGAAAAGGGAATAGTCACCAGCAACAGTCCCTGTTTTCTAAATAATCTGGATTTGGATGGCTGTGTTTAAAAGATGGATATTCTTAAATGCTTTAAGAATCCACTTTTAGCTAAGGTCTTTTTTAAATTTTTTTTTTGGCCAGGATTTCCATATGGAGTGAAAGGAGTTACACACCCAATTTCTCTGTTACATGGGCATACATTGATGTGCAACTGCTGTTGGTTACTCTGACCATTACTACTTATCTCCTGATTATTGCTGAAAAATGTGTCAATTAAAACAATTAAAGCATTTCCAAAATGTGCCAACTCACTCCCGTGTAGCTAAACCCAGTGACCATTGGAATATCAAGGATTTAGGATTTTCATAGTGGCACTAGCAGCATGTCCATGCCTTGTCCCTGCTTGTTTCTCCCGTTGGGATAAAATGATGTGCAGTGTCACACAAGCCTGGAAGGTGGGATTCATTTCCATGAGGTGTCCCACTTTTATAAAACGGTTTACAACACTAGATTTAACATTGAACTGAACTTCCTAATTTCTAAAATACGTTAATGAAGCTGATAATAATGAATGTCTAGTCTATGTGCTCTGTAATTTAATAACTCTTTGGAACTGTATCCAAACACAGAGCCACACTTCTGACCTTGGAGCTACTTTTTGTGCTGATATTATTCCTTTTCTAAAGGTCCTTATCAGCCATGATCTGTGGGTACAACCAGCCTGGACGTGGATGTCCACGGGCTGAGTGACTCTCAGGATGTGTTTCAGTGGCTTTCTTAGACACCTGAATTACTCAGAGAGAGGTTTGCCCTTCCTTATTTTTCATTTTCTGGCTGTGTCTTCCTGGTCCCATGTGATAGAGACTCATTTTTGGTTTGGGTGTTTCCAGAGCACTGCATTTGACTGTGAACCCTTAAAGCAGACAAGAGACTGTTAGGAGGGTAAAGAGCTGGTGTTCGACTGAACCCACCAAAGTTTAAGATTTAATTGGAAGGATATTGTTGGATTGTTGCAACACATTGCTTTTCTGTATTTCCATATGTGATCCTAGCTTGGGGTCATTTGAGAACAGTCCAACTGATGACTTCAGCACGTATCTTAACTAAATTAGGATCAGGCAGTGACGGAAGAATTCTGGTTGTGGTTGGTCTGTCTTTTGGAAACTAGAGCATATTAGCAGAAACCAACAACAAATTTTTTGTCACGACTCTGTTGGGAAAGGAGAAAAACTTCCACATTGCAGCATCTCCTACCTCAAAGTCAAGGATGTGAAATATCTCAGTTGGCCACCACATCATGAAGGACGATTTATTGCATCTGTTTAAAAACAACTCTGTGTTCTCTGAGGGCTCTGTCCTTCACTAGCAGCGGTTTGGACTCAATGATCTAATAGATCTTTTTCCATCTCTAACTTTTGTGGCTTGCCATATGTAGAGATAAACATCTTTCTTTCCCATCAACGTTGATGGACAGACTTTCAGGCATGGAAACATTATTGTGTGTGTGGGGCAGGGGGAGGGGAGCTAAGGCCATTTGCTGAGTGTTATTGTCTCCAGGGCATGGGATTATTGGAAAATGATAAATAGCTGGGCAGGCAAAGGAAATATGAAAACCCTGTCATGGAACAGAGATGCCCAAGATTTCTGTTCATATTGCAGTGACCAAAAGAAATTTACATTGGAAAAACCCTCTTGCCTTCAGGGCTGAATGTTATGAACCTTCAAAGTGATTCTTGAGAAGAAAAGGGGTTGGGAATGAAAAGAGTGGGAGGGATTGCCATGCTGTTTCCACGGAGCAGGGGTCACTGCAGAATAGCATTCATCATCTTGTTGGTGCCGTTCTGAGAATGGGAACAAGGTGGGAGAGATAAAAGCAAAGTTGAACTGCAGTCTGGCATTCGTGTCTTGTTCTCCAGTCTCATGGGAACTGAGAATGGACTAAGTCCAAACATTTTTCTTCTGGATTTCATTCAAGGATTGTTCAGCTGGCCTGTGGACTGGGTGCCTTTACTGTAATATCTTGTTTTTTCCCTCAGCTTGCTTGGACTTCAAAGTTCCATTCAAATATATTAGTCACAGGCATAGGTACAATGGCCAAGTCTTCTGCCAGAGTAAGTCAGCATGGATCTGAGAGAGTTTATAGCACTTGAAGTTTGGGCCTAAGAACTAAAATCCTGGCCATAATTTGTGCCTCAAGAGGTAAGGACAGAGATCAGTCCATCATTGACATATAATTATTTCCATTTGGGTTTATATCCCATTCTAAAATGTCACCAGATTTATTCTAGTTATTTCAATTCCTCCCTTCCACCTCACCCCCCATCCAAATCAAAATGTCTTGAAAAAGAATTAAACACCTGTGCCTGGGGAGGCTGAAATGCTCAGGAGGGTGAACTGGAGTAGTCTTTGCTTCCTCTGGAACCAAGGAAGTGGCCAAGCTGGCCATGGGAGATGATTCTCTCTGTTCCTTGTCCATGTTGTGGGGCAAAAGTGTAAGTCATGGGTGCCTGGTATGCATAATGAACAGAAGAGGAACTTGAAAAACGTGGTGTTTGTCTATGACACTTGATTTAAAATTTAAAAATAACTTATTTCATTGGCAGTCTTTCTTTGCATTTGGAAAACAGGAAGCCTTATCTTTGATTCAGTTATTGGAAAAAACAATTGAATTCAAACTGGAGGCTGAATTTTCAGAGTAACTGAAAGAAGAACTCATCACATGTTGCGTTTCCAAATGGGGAGAAAAAGGCACCCCATTTTGACATCTCCTCTCCCTTCACTGCATTTAAAGCTGCCATGAATTACATTGCATTTTACAATAGGGGGAGATGGAAACTGTGCATCAGACCCAGCAGCACAGATTCAGCTGCTGTGTTTAAGTTCTGTGTTTGCTTCTTAATGCCAGTAGCCATTCAGGGCATTGATTCAACATTCCTGAGGCTCTTTGGCTGGGCTGGTAGTGCTTTGTGGTACTCACCAGCTTTGTGTTCTTGGCAAAATTCTAATTTAAATGATCTCATTTGGCAGGTCTGTCGGGGGAGGAAGGACACCCTCTTGTATCTCATAATCCCTGTTCATCTGTTTGAGTGATGTGATACTTTGGTGTCTCAGGATGACTGACAGCTGTCATGAAGTTGAGATGTTCATGAGAGGAACATTCAGCACTTCACTTTGGGGCTTCTTTGCAAGTTCCAGTTGCAGTGGTGGAGAGATGGATTATCCATGCAGACTTTGAGGATCAGTGGCTGCACTTGTTTGTGCTGGGTGATCTCAAGAGCTGGTTTGAACTCCTGTGTGCTTCTAAGGCCCTACAGGTTGCATTACCATTTCCCCTCTAGAGATTCACACTGTCTTTAAATCACATTTACTTCCAGTGCTGTCCTACAGAAATCCCTGACTATAATATCCACTCAATCCTTCTTTTGTAGCAACACCTCAAAGGCTGATATGAGAGAAAATTTGCTGCACCAGGCACATAAATGGAGGGGGATCCATGTACATTTGGGTGTGCTGAAAGCACAGGCAGGTTTTGGCTCTTCAAAGACCTGTGCAGGTTGTCCCAGAACTGGCACACAGGAATAAACTCCTGAGCCAAGGTGTGTGGATGGGCAGTGAACTGGATTCAGGCCCTGAGGCCAAACACAACAGTGTTGAACCATCCACTACATCAAGAGAACCTTGTTCCAAAAGTTGCTAAAGTATTTTATGAGTTGTGGACAGGGTTTTGATGTCTCTCAAATAATTATTAGATGTGATTCAGAATGGGAAGGATCAGCAGGGCTGATAGCCATTGCTGCCTGTACTTGAGAGCCAGGCTGTTATTCCAAAAGCAAAGTGGATGCTGCGTGGTTGTTCGAAGTTGTTTTTTCATTCCTGACATACGACCTGCACTTGAATGGGGAAATGCCTCACTGCCAGAGACACTACTGGGAGCTCCCCAGAGCCATGGGGACCAGTGTCACCAGCCCAGGCCACTGGTTCATCCAGCCCAGATGCCACTTGAGCAGAAAGTTTATATATTCTTGAAAGGACAGTTATCAGATAACTTGGTGTTCAGGGAGGCTTTATTTTCAGTGCAAACCAGCTTCTGCCTTCCTTGCAGCTCTACAGCCTAATGCTGGGATTTGGATGCAGTACAAAGCAGTTTTTTCTGGGATCTGTGGAGAATCTAGTTTAAACCTGCTCAGACAGAGCCTTAAAGGGGATTGGGGACCTGTGGATTTTACACTGTGGCACAGAGGAGCCTTCTCTTGGGACTCTTTCCTTTTTTTTTTTAATATGTCTCAACCAATGTTTTCCATTTGACAACAGATCTTTGCACTGGCCACATATTTAAACCAAATAAACAAACAAAACCCGCAGTTTCTTCTTTCTCTATAATTTCTGACCTGAGGTGACACAAGCAGTGGCTGGATCAGGTTACTCTGCACACTGTTTGCACATTAAGGCCATGGTTTTCCAGAAGATTCTGTCCAGCTGCCAGCAGGATGAGCCCATTCCATCAGGCTTGCTGTGGGCTCTGGCAGGCTGGCAGCCCTTGGGATGCATCGTGCTGGGCCCTGGCAGTGCAGCGGCACAGGGCACCTCTGGGCTGCTGAGCGTGGTGCTCATCCTGCTGCTGGAGGCTTTGCAGGACAAACCCATTGCTGTTGGCCCCCTGCACTCTGCTTGTTCTTTCAGGACAGCCTCCTGAGTAGCTCTGGATTCCCAGACCCTGTTCCTGGTCTCCTGCTAGTGCAAATCCCAGAGGTCTGATGCAAACAGCAGCAGAAACAACAGAGGCTGGCCCAGTTGGGTCACAGCTGCCAGCTCATCTGCTTCTGCTGTTGCATAAAAACACGTCTCACTTTGCATATGGCCAGAATGATTTATGATGTTTTCCCTACCTTTATTTCCCCCCCGTCCATAATCCTTTAATACATTTACCCCCAGCTGAACTGTCTCTCAGCCCTGGATCCTGGTTGTCCTGGGACATGGAGGCACGCAAGCATTTTCACATCAGATTAAAAACTCACTGACCGCAGAAACTTGGAAGCTCTGCCTCTTGGTTGTCCCTTCTCTTTTAGACTCTGCAGAAACTTTATCAGTGTTTCAGTTATTAATAGATTGTTTTGCTTTTCTCAATATTTAAGGCCTTGTGTGACCCTACTAATAATTTACAAGAATTTTTGTATGTCTGTGTTTTAATTCCACTGGCTTCTGTGTCAGCTGATGAGCTTTGATTGGTTGGGTTTACCGAATATGTAACCAAACAGAGACAGCAACCCAGTGTGGTTTACTCAGATATGTAGTTTCTTTCTAGGCATATGATTCATCGTCTGTGAGAGAGACTGCAGCTGGACAGCAGAAATTTTGCAGGAGTAGAGACAAAGCAAGCTCTCTTTTCCATGTAGCCTCCTTGATGCAGCTTCTTATCTTCCAGCCTTTTCAGAAGTTTTCAGAATATTAATAATAGTAGCTTGACAAGATTACAAAAGAAAAGCTGTGAAAACTCCAGAACATTTGGGAAAAAAAAAGAAAAAATCATGTTGACCGTGAGTTGGCTGAAGAGTCTTTTCTTAAGAAGTCTCATAACTTGGATCTAAACTTGTCTATAAGCCTACATTTGATAATTATAAGCAGTGGCCAGCCTTTTAATAGCTATAATGTAAACCATGCAGCAGTAACTGATGAAACACACACATGCATTCAATTCTGTGCCTAAAAACGTAGGAGAAAATATAGGCTTTTTGCAACTCCTATTTTTCTAAGGGAAATCCAACTGCTTGCTGTCAGTTTGCCTTAGGAAGGCTGACTTTGGGTAGGGAACTGGAATCTTTTGCCATACAACTACATATCAGTACAGCAGCAGTTCTGAATTAAAATCCCAGTTCTCAGACCCAGTGATAATACAATATTGCGTGTGGAAGAAGAACACTTCTTTAGGAATTAAAGAGGGATTATTTTAAGCAAGTATGTGTGTGGGTGTGCACACAAAAACCATGCATATAGACTCTGTAGAAAAATATTATGAGGCCTTCAGCAAATTTTTTTTTTTTTTTTTTTTTGAAACTGGAAATGAGACGTAACTTAAATAGTAAGGATAATTAACTATAGGAGCAGTTTACCAAGGGAAGTGATAAATCCATCACCACTTGGATTCTAACTTCAGATCAGGTTTTTTAGAAAAAGCCTGTGGGTCAGCCTCAAGGTGCTGCCCAAAACCGTATTTACTTATGCAGAAAGGAAGCACAACCTTCCTCCAGCAGAGGTGGGATTCTTTAACCCATGGTTGCAGGTGAT
The DNA here is from genome assembly GCA_013401135.1 of Cettia cetti. Lineage (NCBI taxonomy): Eukaryota > Metazoa > Chordata > Aves > Passeriformes > Sylviidae > Cettia > Cettia cetti. Next base: position 92,145 of record VZUI01045533.1, on the reverse strand, counting down.
GCTCATAGTGATCCTCTGGTGTGATTTTGTCCCACCTCCTATTTTAAAGAGCTCGTTTTGTTAGCAAAATGGGGGAAAAATAAATAAATACAGATTTGTGTGTACATTCTGTGCTGAGACCTACATATTTTGCCTTTGGACCTGCCACCCCAGTTTTGCACATTGATGTCTGCACTTGATGTTTCAGAGGACAGCAAAAGCCTGCAGTGAAGGGAATTACTTAGGAGATTTACCTGTAAATCATTAAATCTGGAACGAGAGGGCCCCTCCAGTGATTACTTGGTGCATGGTGAAATTCAGATAATTTTAGTTTCTACTGATATGCAGGTCACTGCTGGTCACCAAACTAGCTTGCTTTTCTGTTAGTCCAGCTACAATATTTAAATTTGTATGGCCATGAATGCAAGGGCTTGGTTATCCATGGCGTGAAGACAGGATTTTGTTGTGTTTTATTTCCTCACAGTGACCTTTCAGTCTGGGCCCTGGTGCACCATTTCTTATAAGCTCCAGTCAACACCCTGCACAGTCTGCTGTGTCCCAGTTGAAGTGAACACAGACTTAGAGGTTTCCTGTCAAATTTCAGCTATTTTTGCAAAAATACAGTGCTATACCTGACCTTTCACAATGGGCCGCAATATCAGTATCTGCTAAAGTCTGTTTGGTAGTGTTGGCATGTGGGTGAGGAACCATCCTGAAGATATTTGAGGTTCCCTAGGCAAGATTGGGATCTAAAATCACTTCTGGGGTTCATGGTTTTGATAAAAATACCTCAGCCTGGTGGCATCTCTATACCTCCATCTGTGAGCCTGAATTTGGGGATCCAAATTCACCAATCGCCTGATTGGTGAAATGGACCCAAATTTGGGGATCCAAATTCACCAATCGCCTGATTGGTGAAATGGACCCCTGGGCCTCTTTTAGTGCTAAAAGGCCATTTTTGGTTTAGCACATTTTACTTGAGGTAAAAGCATTGACTTTTTGAGGGAGATAGAGGAGGTTTCAGGCTTTGTAAGGGGAAGGCGTGGAATAATTTTGCTGGCTTCAGTGTTTTATATTGAGGAACTTGGTCTTTTTTTGTTGTTTTCTTTTACTGTGTTTTCAGATTTGCAAGTTTATGATCAGGGAAAGCCTGGTTTTGGCTGCCAAGGAGAATGAATTAAGAAATACTGGAGAAGTAGGATTGCATTGCCTACCATAAAAGATAACAGGACAAATGTTGGTGCTTTCAAGTCACTCTCTTTCCCAGGTTCAGTTTATCCTCCAGTACCTCAACACTTCTGCTTATTCCAGCTTGTTCTTTTGCCAGGATTGCTCCTCCATTTGGGCCAAGAGTATTCCTTAAGCCTGATCATTTACTTCAAGGCTGTAATTTAGGTCTTGTATATGTTCAAACAGATCACAGGCAACAGGGGCAAGAGATGTCATCCATCATAATTTCCACAACCTAAAGATATTTTTTTTTGGTTATACCATAAATTCTTTCTCTTATTATTTTGTGACTTGGCAGAAATATCCTTTTAAAAGTAGGCCACCATGTCCTTTCCTACATTCATTACAAGTGGGCTACTAGGAAAGCCCCAGACTGGAAAGGCCTCTATTTTTGGTTTCCCTTTGCAGTATGAGGACAAAGTTTCCTTCAGATACAGCTTCATCCAGGGAATTCATCCCATGGACTACAGCATATAATTTGAGTTAAAAAGAGAGGAAAAAGAGATGAGCTGCAACCTCCAGTGCCTCTTCCCTGTGTGTACCCCTGCAGGTCTGTGAAACTTTGCAGGCGCCAGGAGCAGCCACTCTGCAGTTAAGGCTGCAAAACATCTTGCATTATGACACCATTTTCAGTGCTTTAGGGTCTTTGGAAAAAAATACCTATTAGGCTGGAATTTGTGTTTCTTGGTGGCTGTCAAAAATTATGGTCTCTCCAAAATGTTGGGCAAAGCCAATCCAGCAATTTCTCTCACATTATGTGAGAGTAAAAAACCCCCTGAAAACCCAGGCTGTAGTAGGGAAAAAACCACACACTTTTTTGCTTTCCAAGTGGCAAAATAAATATTTCTAACAACTACAAAGTATTTCAAACCCGGGCTCTGAATCTCTGTGTAACTCAAGTTCTCACTGAGCAATGCAACATTTCCATTTGGAAAAAAGATTGGCATTTTTTTCTAATTTCTTATAAGAAATGAATATATTGATGGCATCTCTATTGAAGTTATGCCCCATTTATGCCCTTAATGATATCTCATTGTGAAGTTTGTGCTACTTAGGGGATTACTTCTTCCAAGTTGATGCTGGAAGATATTTCATAATCACAGTTCTGCCTTTCCCGTTAACTTTGTAACATTTTGCATTATGTTCTTGTTATGAAGCTTTACTTTTGAAAGGAAGAAGCATTAATGTTGTGAAGATACTTATCATAACGGAAGCAGATTTTGTACTGTCAATCCAGTTTTGAAGGATGCTGTCTCCAAACCCACAATTGCATCAACAAAGTGAATTTTATGGCCTGCAACAATGTAAAGGTGTAAGAGGGAGGGCAGAAATCTTCCAGAGCTGCTTTTGCTCCAGACAATTTCAATAATCACTTGAAGTTCTTTGGTGGTGTAAATTCTGAGGAAGCTGCTAGTAACAAGTAGGAATAAATGGTACATTTAAAATGTGAAAAGTCTTTAAAAACCCTTTTTTTCTGAAGTCAGGATGGAAGAAAGGGAGTTAACTAAATAGAAGGTGGATTTGGCTCTTGAATGATCTTGTTTTCCTCACTTGTCTGTGTAATAAGTGGAGCCCTAAATGCAGTGGCTTCACCTACTCTAGAATGATCCCAAGAAATGAGCCTTTTGCTGGCTCCAGAATAAAACAAAGGGAAAACAGACAGAAGCAGCAGTTCAGAAAACTAAACAGATTGTGGGTAAACCCAGCAGAACACTTGTGGACAGGGGCAGGTGCTCATGAATAGGAGTAACCTGGGAAAAATGAATGCAGAAAGTTACGAGTGATAGAGAAAACAGAGCTCTGCTCTGAAAAGAACTGGGGCTTTGTAAGATATCTCCTCAAAGGCATCAGTGGGAGTGTTTTTATAACCTCTGGGGGCAGAGAGGGAATGAAAGAGGCTGCTCACCGATTGGGTTATTTTAAAGCAAGTGGCTTGATCTCCTGCTGGCTGTGCACAGGATGGGGAGAACTCGACAGCTTCCAGCTTCTCTGGGTAATCAGTCTTGAGAAGTTGTACCTGTATTGCAGCCCTGTCAGTCAAACGAGTTGCACAGCCTGTGCCAGATAATGATAAGGTGCCTAAATCTGCTTACAGTTACCCGCTCAAGAAGTAAATTTGCTCCCAGTTGGGAGAGAGAAGCTCCCGGGAGCAGAGCTGTCCCTAACCCGAGCCCACCAGGCACTCCCTGCGCTGTGCCACCAAACCCCGGCAGGGTGACCCCGGCGTGCCGTGGGATAAAGATCCCCTATTCCCACCAAACCCCACGAACAGCATTGGGGGATGATTAGAACGCGCTGCGATCACTCTGAGTGCGGGTGTGTGCTTGAGGATGGCTTCTCCAGGTTGACGAGCTGAGGGAGTGTGCGGGAGCGGGGAGGGCGCTCCCATCCGCGCTCCCCGGAGCGCTCCTGCTCCCGAGCCCCGCTGCGGGGGAGCCGCCACACCGCCCTGGGGACATCGGGGACACTCGGGGACAGCCCGGCAGGATGGCCACGCTGCTCCCGGCACACACAGAGCTGTCCCGAGCAGCTGGAAGGACAGCACTGACCAGAGACCCGTCGGCAGCTCCCTCTGCAAGGCTGCGCGAACAGCGGGGCAGGGATTTGGATGGGCTCAGGCTCTGCTGGTGGCTGTATCAATTAACGCAGGTTATAAGCAGGGCCAGCCTGTTTGTAGAGAAGCAGGAGCCAACCCGCACAAGAGCTGCTTTTGCATTTTGGACGCCGAACAAAGTTTTAATCTCCAGAAGGACCCCCGTTTTTTCTTTTCCCAGTCCTCCTCTAAACGCTTTCCTTTATTTATTTATTTTTCTTTTCATTTGCTTCTGTCTCCTTTTACTTTCTTAGATCTCTAATAGCTCAAACATGACTGGGCTTTGGTCCAGGCTCCTGGCATGCAATGCCAGCCTTTGCTGGTCTTGAGCTGACTGCAGCAGCCCGTGGTGCTCCTCTGAGCAGCCAATAGTGAGGAAAATCCAGGTTTTTCCAAACCAGAGGGTGAGATACGCTGATACAGGAGCTGTGCACACAAAAGGCCAGTTTGGGTTTAAAAAAATATAACAAAGAGACTAGAGGTAGGGGTTTTTTCTCATTAAGATATAGTCTGAAAACTTATTCTGTATGAATAAGTATGTTAATAAAACAGACTTTAGTAAAAAGTAATAAATTAGAAAATTGAGTTGTGATTAACACTGATTTCTAAGCATTTTTGTTATAAAAGGCATAATCACAAATCTTTGCATTCAGCAGTGTTTGGACTGAAGATGTGCTGTCTATGGTGTACTGTGAGAGCTTGCAGCCCTACCTGTAAGAAAAGAGGGAGAAAAAAAAAAAAAAAAAAAAGGAGATTTTGGACAGAGATGCAGGCACAGGAAAAGGAACAACTATTGCCATTCTCTTGCTTTAAAAACAGGTGGGCAAATTAATTAGCTGGTCTGGTGTCATCCAGGAGGTCTGTAGCAAACTGAAAATAGAAAACAAAAGTTACAGTTCTCAGTGAAGTTCTTCAGCCATTAAACCATCCTTCTCTCTCATTCCTTCTGTATCCCTCATTAGTGTTGTTCCAAGTGTCTCACTACAATGCTTGGAGAAATATGATTAATGTATCATGGGTTTGTTAATCTTGTCCTTAGTTTAAAGGCTCCATGTTTGGCTGAATTCCCTATGGTTCAGAAAGCCTCTTTGGAGGCTTTTTTGTTCTTTTTCTTGATTTTAAATGTTTGTTTCACTCTGTGCTTATATTTGAGAAGGAAGGTGCAAAGGGGCTGAAGTAGAACTGAAGGCAGTAATGATTGTGGCGGTCCCCAGTTCCTGGTGGTATTTGTTGTGCATTGCATCCTTCATTTTAAATATTTGTATTTTTTCAAAGGTATTGAGTACCTTTGAGGTGAGGACAGAGACAAAGATTGATTAGATCTCCTACTAAAAGTCACTGGAGATAGAGGGGACAAGTTTGACATGCTGGCAAAGGTTTGTTACTCCTGAGAGACCCTGCAAAATTGTGCTGCAGGTCCAAGGAAGGACACCTTACCACTCTAAAGCTCCTGCCAGTACCAGTGCTACAGCTCAGGTTTAGAATTTCTCACTTTCTAATCTACTACAACACTGATTGAACAAATCACTGTCTCAAAGTTTTTTTCTTATTTTCCTCCTCCTTTTTTTACCCTTTGCCAGCATTAATCTTGCCTGAGCTTTGCATGGCATGGCTTTGCACTCATAAAAAGTTGTACTTCCATTTTTGCCTCTGCCGTCTGCTTTGAGAAATAACAGGAACAGGGCTTGGGACTCCAAGGGGTGGGTGTTTGCACAGGGTAAGACAAGGAGTTGCATGTCTCACTAAGGAAATTGCAGATGTAAAATGGCATCCACAAAAATGTTGGCTACATATGAAAATAAGTTTTAATGGTTTAGTGGGTAATAAGTTTTAGTGGGTTTGGTTTAGTCACCTTCAAACTGTGTGTGTTTGTCCAGCAAAATGGAACATTTTGGTGACCCTCTCTGAAAGTTCATCTTCTGCTTCAATTTCCTCAAGCAGTGCCAGGGGTTCATTTCAGTTTCACAAAATCCCAGAATGGTTTGGATGGGAAGGGACCTTAAAGCCATGGCAGGGACACCTCCCACTGTCCCAGGGTGCTCCAAGCCCCATCCAGCCTGGCCTGGGACACTTCCAGAGATCCACGGGCAGCCACAGCTGCTCTGGGCACCCTGTGCCAACCACTGCAGGGCAGGGGGAGCCTGGCATGGCTGAAGGTTGGCAGGGGAGTCAGCTGACCCAGTCAATTAAATTAAATTTTATATTATATTTGTCTTGTGCTCTAAAGATGTGGCTTACAACTCAAAAATTTACTTTTTTAAAAAATTAGTTTAAAAAGCACACTCTTGAGTTACAAATATCACAAATTGTGTCAAAAAAAGTTCACAATTTTAAGAATAATAGCTCTTGACAATAGCAAGTCAAAATTAGTGACAATTAAATAACATAAAAGAAATTAGTGTGTTCAAATCAGAAGTTCCTAACTCCCATTTCATAAATAGCTCCTGCTGTAGACACTGAGCAGAGAGAGCTGATTTGAAACAGATCTATGGTGGAGCTGCAGTCCATCCGTGGAGACTTTTAAGTCCATATGGCAAGACTGCCTAAGGAGTCACATACTTTGTGGAAAGAGCATGCAATTAATCAAAAAAGTAGTAGTGTTTTCAGTTAATCTAAATTAATGTAGTATTTTTTAGGTGAAAAAAGTGTCTCCACTTCAAAGAACAGGAAAAAAATCTTCATGATTTCCTGTTTATTCTTTTTGTGTGTGTGGCTGTCACAATGCATATATTTTTAACTATTTTATTGAATAAAATCTGTTACTTCTTAGTGACAGAGAAAATTGCATGATATAAAAATAACAACATGCTGTATCTTTAATATGGTTTTCCTCTATCAGATATACACCACCCCATAAAGACACAAGGAACAATTCAGCTTTCATTATCCTTACTAAATGGAGGGAAGTTAATTTTTTTTCTCGTAAGATTTTAAAAATTATTATTCTGTTTGGCTGGATTAAAATCTGTACTTCTGTAGATATCCTGGTGCCAGTGAGCTTTGAATTCACAATTTTATGTATTATCCAGTCTATATTTAAGACTTATTCCAAGTGTAGAAGTTTTGTGGGCACTATTGGTTAAGAAGATGGATGAAGTAGGAGCTGGATGTCAAATCAACACTTGTGCAGCAGAAGTGCTCCTGCAGATCAAAGTGCAAAGCCAAAGTCCTTTTCAACAGAATTTGGGGGAAGGGAGAAAAAAAACCAACTAAATATGAGGCCTCCTGTCTTAGCTCTTTGAGCGAGGCTGCTCTGAGGCGTCAGGCAGGTCTGTGCTCCTGTGGGAATCCAGAGGGGATTTCAGGATGGACTCCGAAAAATGGACCCTAATTACTGAAAACACCCCAAAAAAGGGCTACAGAAACTTGCAACAGAAGGAGGTGGTTGCTGTGTGATGGGAGGAAGGGTTTGGGCAGAGTTTCTCTGCTGAGGATGCCTGTGGTGGGAGCCAGAGGGCCGGCAGAGGATGATTTTTGACTTGCCACCCGAGCAATGCTCAAATGTGTTCCAATAAATCATCAAAAAAGTATTTTGGCTTGCTTTTTTGGGGCAGATTTTCCAGTAGAAATGGTTTGCTTAACTTTCAAACTTTAAAAAAAAAATATTTCTGCGCATTGGAAAAATGTATTTTATATTTGCCAAACACTGGGCACATCGACCTTTTCCCAAACCCCCTCTTCTTTCATGGAAAGTGGATTTAAGAAAGATGATGATGATGCCTTTTTTTTTCTTTTTTGTAGTATTTAGAAATCCCAGTGAAAGAAAAATACCTGTTATTAAGAAACTGAAACTCAGAGATCTGAAGCCACTTTCCAGCTCTTCTCTTACAATCTTGCTTAATTAAATTGCTCAATCTGTCCAAGGCTGAGTTCCCTGCCTTAGCTACAGGCATGCTGCTTTTTCTTTGCCTTTAACTTTATCAGGGAGACAGTGTCTTGTTGTGTTCACAGAGCTCTGTGGCAGCCTTTAGCTGTTCTTGTGATATGAATATAAAGAGCTGACACCCCAAGTGCTGTGGGGTGCCTGGGATGAGGTTTGGCACGGCTGTCTGTGACCCCGGCCAGGCTGAGGATGCTTTGGTGCCATCCATGGGAGAGAGCAGGCAGGCTCAGAGACAGGCTGTGCTCTGGTCCAGCTTTGTGTGCTCTCTGTACCATGGCACCCTCCACTGCAGCCAATTCACCTTCTCTACGGCATCTTATACAATCAGGCAATTAAATGGGATTTCTTAAGTGGCAGCAAAAGAATGTTAATTGATGTGTGAAATATAATTATCCTCCTGGGCTTCTTGGCTTTCTTTTGTTCGTGACTGCTTTTGATTAAACAGCTCTACTTTCTGGGCCTATTGTATCCATTCACCCACTCCTTTCTTCCTAGAAGCAGGCGAAGGCTAAAAAAGGCTCTCTACTTGTGCATCCCAAATATTTCCCAAGGCAGGAAAAAAAAAAAAAAAAAAAAAAAAAAAAAAAAAAAAAAAAAAAAAAAAAAAAAAAAAAAAAGGGAGGGGAAGTGAAGGCAAAAATCAGTCATCCTGCTTGGTATGTGGGTCCTTTGCTGAATGCTGTTTTTGGGCTGGAGCCCTGCATCTGGACTCCAGCTCATGCCAGCTGAAAAGGAAACTTCTATTTTGTTTGCTTAAAAGGCAGCAAGTCAACGTTTAAAAAGGCAACCTGAGGGGATTTTTCAGGGGCTTGACCTGATTGATCTGGAAAATAAGTTAAATGAGGTGTGGCCAAGAAGTTCTTAAAGCAATCAAGCAAATACTTTCTTACCAAGCTGGTCAGGAAGCAGGAGGGTGGGATCCTATATGTTCTGCTAAGCGTTGCCTCTAAATCATTTTCTGTATTTTTGTCCTGGTGGTATCATAATGCCCTCCATATGCGTGATTATAGCCACCAGAACATGCAGTAAGTTGGATTTTTGTAGAGAATGTTTCTTCTGTGTGAACAAATGGCATCGTGAGAGTGGGAAGAAACCAGAACTAAACCTCCTTAATGGTTTTCTCCATCCTGGGTTGCTGGAGTACTGTTTTTTAAAAAAACTTTTCAGGGTATTAGGAAAACAGTTAAATAAATTTCCTTTTGCTTTCCCAGAATCAACAAAATCGGGTTGATTTCAGAGTCAGGGTAGATATATTAAAGATTTATACTATTTTTTTAGTCTTGTTATTGTGAATCCAGATACATACATATATATATATAGAGAGAGAGATACAGAGACACGTATTTTTGTGTTCAAAGTCCGTTAAGGAGGTGTTGCTGGTTTGCCATTTGCCATTCTGGATGCGAAGCCATACATGTCCATTGAAATCCATCCCCAGAAGTTGTGCTGGGCAAGGCAAGGTCACGGCATTCTCAGAAGTGGGGTGGGCAGGAGATGATGGGCTAAAGCCCCCTTGAGCAGCTGGAGCTCAGGTGTCCCCAGGTGTGCTGGGGAGGGCACAGGCACTTTGGGCTGTGTCTGGTTACCCTGCTCCTGCACTTACACCAAGTTTTGCTCAAAGCCATGTGACATACCAGTCAGGTGCTTCCTTTCCACCAACAAGGGCGTGTTTGCACATTCCAGAGTACCCCAGACTCCCAGGAAATGGTTGGTACTCTCCAAATGGGCCCACCTACCCTTGTGAAACTCTCAATTCCTTATATTTTTTTTAAGTGCTCATATTTTTTGGACAGAGAACATCCACTGGGAACAGTTTGGAAACATACAGGATGAAAACATCCTCTGTTTTGGAGCTCTAATCTTATTTTTCATTGGATAATCTAGTTCTTCCTGGATTAGAACCACTTAATGTTTCCTAATAACTGTCCAGTACAATTGATGGAATTGTAGTTATTACTGATCTCTGGTTTTGCTGACCTCTACAGTAATCCTTCCTTAGTCATCCCTCTTTTCTAGGAGTCTGTTTAGTCTGTCCAGTCCTTCCTGGATATCTCTGTGCCTATTCCTTTGTCTGATGTGCTTTCTGCAATTCTGCTGAGGCAACCAGAACTGCATCTGATATTCAAGATATTGGAGCCAATGGTCATAAAAGGAAGTGTTTTTTCTTTCTTAATTTCTAACTTTCCCTTTGCTTTTCATCTACAGCTAAGCATTGGTTAGATTATGACAAAAATACAATGAATTCTCTGAGATGTGGTAGTTCTAAGTTGATCATCCTGTAACTTGGGTTCAGATTGTGTTTTTCTTTTTGTGTGTGGTTTTGTCAGTGCAGATACCTGTTCCTAATGCAGACTGTGGTGTTGTTGTTAAAGTGGTCTTTTCATAATATTGGTCAGAATTGAGCAGCTATCAGACTAATTAGAGTCCCACAATGGAGTGCTCTGAAAATCAAAGGTTGAAGCTGCATTTTTAGTTTCCAAAAGGAAATTGAAACCACGTTCAATACATTAAAAATGTACAGAGCACTGGTTTACTCTAACATCCCATCTCATTTCTTATATTTCCATTAAAACATTTTGAATTTTTGCCCCCTTGTGACATGAAAACATGTTTTGAAATGTTATGAATGTCTGGCAAATGATTTGGTTTTGGATTTTTGCCCACCAATATTCCTGCATGGCCCACGCACTTGTGCAAAACTTGTTCCTGGTCTTTTAAGGCATGAAAATAATACACCAATGGCTGAATTATGACTTTTCGTTAAAGAAAATAAAAAAATGAATCAATTTGAAATACTAGCAGGTCAGGAGGCAACTGAAGAACAGTGAGGGAAAAGATGAAAACTGGTTCTAGGAGGAGCTGAGAATGCCAGAGGGAAGCTGCAGCCTAGGGTTATGCTGCAGCCATGGGTTTAAGGTATGATTGCACATCATTCTGCTTTTCCAAAGGATGCTGCCATGCGACCTGTCCATCCAAAAGTGCCAGGGATTTGGTAGGAAATTGCAGGTGCTCTGCCTCTCTACAAAACATAGGCTAACAAATTGAGAGAAGTCACAAAACTGCATTTTAGTGACAGCTGAGACCAATAACATTTGTCCCAGAGCCTGGAATGCCAAATGCAGACCCAGAAAATTGGGGTGTACACAAATCACTTGTACAGCAATTTGGGGGGGCTGACTTTTTTCCTGGCACAGAAAGAGGGGAATGGAGGAAGCCTCACTTAGTGGAGCTGCGTGGTGGAGACAGCCACCAGATCCCCTGATAGCACAGCTCTTGTTCTAGCTCATTTAGCACCACAGCCCTCCATAAACCAGAGGGAGTACAGCGAGCCTAATGTAGCGTGAGGAGCAAGGCAGGCAGCGCCCGGCGGGGCAGATTTACAGCACCTGATGGGCCTCAGCGAGCAGCATCCTCCTCCCCTGCGTCCTCCTCCCCTGCATCCTCCTCCCCTGTGAACTGGCCCCGCCTGCTCTGCCTCTCTCTCCCTCTCACACACACAGGCTCTTGAGGGTGCACGTTGAGTCTTTTGTTTTCCCTCATTAAAAGTGCCAAGATGCATGTCAAATGCCTGGAGCAGTCTCCTGCTTTATAGTTTTATTGTAGTACTATTATGACTTATCTAATTTATTTTTTCCTCTTTGTGGGGGCGTCTCACTACTTCCACTGCCAATGTTTATGCCAAGCAGAAATAATCTCTTTGTATGTCTGACTACATACATATCTTTATTTTTGGAGGGGATCTGAAAGAGGCCTGAATATTTGCCTCAGGTAGGTAAAAGAATACTAGAAAGGGCAGAACCAGGCTCCGTTCTGAACACCACGCTGTTGTCTTAATGATTGCAGTTCTGTAGGATCCCAGCAGCATCTCTGTTTGCTTTCAAATTTACACAGGTGTATACTGCAGGTATAAATTAGTTTAATAGACACTGAGGTGTGTATAATGTCTGTGAAGTTGGCACCGTTCTTTAGAGAGGAATATTTATTGACTTATGGTGTTCTTGTACTAAAGATGATCAATTTTTTAATCATGCTCATTAATTTTTTTTCTTAGATAATTGGACTAGAATTAAAAATCCTCTACACTACTGTGTCTATAGACTAGATGGTAGTTGGTGGAGTATTGAATAATCATCAAGTGTTTTAGAAAACTGCTGTATAACATCAGCAAGGATCCACTAGACATGAACTCAGCCAGTCGGAGCCTCATGTTCACATCACCTCTGTGTCAGGCTTGAATGTCAAACATGAGCACAGATGTGGGGGCAAACAGGCTGATTTTGCTGCTCTGAGCCTTTCTCTGAAACCTCACCTGTGTGTCCCTGCCATGACAAAGTGCTGCCTTCCCTCTGTCCCTGTCAGGGTGAGCCACCCCCTCAGCAGCATCCCCAGCCAGTACCTGCAAGAGCAGAGATTCCTTGTGTCCCATTAGAGGAATGTCTCATGCCTGGGAACTCTCCTCTCACCACTCAAACCTTTCATATTCCTCTCAGAAAGACATCCTGGCCTACTGTTTGCAGGAAAACTGTTTGGCATAATAAGTAATGCACTGTGCTGGATTTCCTCCTGTGCAGCAAAGGCAAATTGGTCCAGTCACTTGCATTTCCTTTTGAGCAGCTCCAGCTGCTTTGGCACCAATTGTCAGTGCCAGACTGAAAACTACAGCAAGGAAATCTAGACTGAGCATTGCTGTGGGGCCAGGACCTCGGTTTTGTGAGTCATCCATTTAGAGAAACACCCACCTAAAAAGACTAATTCTGAGATGGCCCCATGTAAATGACACGAGAGAGACTCTCAGCCAAAACACAAATCCTGTTTCCACTTGTTGTAGGAACAAGGGAAGTGGATCTGCCCCCAGCCACACTGTGAAACTGGGGCAGGACCTTGCAGTATCCTTTTTCCTCTACGTTTGCCTTTGCTCCTACGCTTGCCCTTCCTTTAGGACCCTTCTAACCTTTCAAATGGGAAAGGCAAGTGGCTTCCTGTCCCTCATGTTTATGGAGTGAAGTGGTGCAGGCTGGCTTTGAGGGAGGCTATAGATTTCCTGGCACTCGTTCAGCCCTCCTGTCCCAGCCTTCTGTGCAAACAATTCTCCCTGCCCCACCTCTCCAGTGGCTGCTGCTGCTGTGTCTTACAGGAGGTACTGGGGGAAGCTCTTATAACCTGCCAAACTGTGCCCATTTAGCATAGGATGAGTTCATTTATTTCCTCTAGACTTGGAGAACTGGCTTTCTCTCTTTTGAACAGGTAATGTCTTAGATGCTGAAGCACAAAGCGAGCTGTACCTGACCAGAAAGTATTTGCTGTCACAATGAATAAATTGGGACTCTCTTACCATCTCTGCTGCTGGTAGTAAGTTTATGCCCTAATTTTTGCTTGCTCCAGATAAGTCTGAATACTTTGCAGCAGAAATGAAGGGACTGAGACATGCCTTGCTAGCACTGCTATTAACCTGACAATCTGTTGGTTTGTTGTGGGATTGAAATCCCGTGGGAACAGCTCTCTGTCTCACGGCAGAACTGACACACAATCCGATGCAGCTGATTCGCTGTGGACAGTCTTTAAATGTTGGAATCTCAGTCTTTCTAAGTACAGGGCTCCTATGCATGGGCACACTTCCTGCTAATCTTGAGGCATAAACACTCAGTGGCTCCAGACGCTTGAAGAAATAAACACACTGACTCAGTATTAATATTTCATCACAACACACTAAAGTTAAACCTCACTGATCCAGAGTGACCTGCAACCACTCAAGAAAATGTTTCTTTTCTCTCTCTCTCTCTCTCTTTTTTTAATAATTTAACTTTTTATGGGGAGAAAATAAAAGGAAATGGTGTCCTGCATGGCAGGCTTAACATGGATAAGCAGAGCTGTTTCAGCTGGAGCAAAGCTGGTCATGTGCACAGATGTTGATTTGGAGAGGTTTGTAAGTTCAAGGAGGGCAATTTAACAGCTTTGCTTGTTGTCTCTGCCATGGCAGGTGAACCAGACACATTTAGTGTTATGGAGGATCAGAGACACAATCACTGCATGCTTAAAACAGCACCTCCTCTAAATCCACTGTTTGTGGCTGCTGGGGCACAGCAGAGCCTTGAAAGCATGCTTCACACTGCTGCCATCAGCAAACCCCCCAGCCTGGTCTGGGGCAGGTAACCTCACTGCTGCAGCCTCCTGTGAGCTAAAGAGGGTTTTCACTATAAGAAGGTTCTCTGCAGCTGATGTTCAAGGAGTTTCCAAGCAGCATGGTTTGAAGTGGATGTTAACACTGCTCTTAGACACACTGCAGATGGTGGGTGCTTTTTGTTGAAGGCACACGATCATCAGATCAGAACTTGCCACGAGGTCAGTAGGAAATCTCTCCTGAGCCTGCTCTGCAGAAGGGACAAGCTCACATCCCATGCTGGGAGGTACAGTGAGCTGGGTCCACAGGTAGCCAGGTGAGGTTAAGAGATTGGAAACTGATCTTAGATATTTATTTCAGAGCTTCTGGGCAGTTGTTAACACACATTTTCTATAGCTCAGAATTAAAAATTGTCATCTTTTCCATGAATTATGCTGGCTGTATGTGACTTGAAATTACTCAAGGTGAGCCAGAGTGTGGGTTCAACCTTGTATGCCATCATCTAGCTAGTGAGGCCTTCACATCCACCTTTTTCTGTATCTCTGATAGGAAAAAGAAATTTAATTCATCCAATAATGGATTCTGCTCTTGTTGTTTTGAGTTGCCGAGAGTGTTAAATCAAGTCTTAAAGAGTTATTTAAATTGCCTTGCTTTGCAATTTAAGTTCTTTTCTACCATTTGCTTTTAATAAGTGATGAGCACTCTGTGATCTGCACGTGAAGAGTGTTTTAGGTGTCCATCTCTGAGAATGAAACAAGGAATGAACAGGAAAAATGATTCCTTTAGAGCAGAGTTCGAGGCAGGCAGCCCCAAGGACCACACGAGGCAGCGGAGAGCATCAGGAGAAATTGTGCAGGGACGCAGTAGCAGCACTTAGCTAGAGCTGCTCCAGCATTTTATCCGATTTACAAGGGCCCCGTAAAACATACCGGGGAAAATGTGAAAACTCAAGTGCAATTTGAACAGTAGTGTCCTGATAAACCCAGGATCAGCTGGTTTTGATCACAGCACAGTTTGCTGCAGGAGCACCACTTGTGCATTACGAGTGAGGATCGGAGGAAGCTTAAAGCAGCTGTGCTGCTATATTTGCTCTCTCTCTGTATTCAAACCTTGGCTTGAGAGCTCAAAGGAAATGAGATGCGTTTTGCATAACCCAGTTGCAATCAGTGGAAGCACCTACTAATCTGCTGGTACTGCTTCTGACCTTTTCAGGATCTGATTCCTTATCAGAAAATGAAAACATTTTTAAAAGAGAAATAGATTTGTTTATTGTGGGTGGGGGGGAAAGGAGGGGAGGGTGAAAATTCAAAGGGCATCAGTGAAAAGACAGATGTACACTAAAAACTGTATGTGTTATATTGTCCTGGGCAGAAGGACCTGAGGTTATGCATAGAAGTGTCCTTTTACAGACTGACCTCTCAGATTATGTTTTGCGCTTCTTCACTTTCACTATTTTTGGGAATGCCCATAACAGCACATCCTGATGGCATTAAAAATAAAAAACATTCCTTTGTATCAGCAGTGTTACATTTGTCAAAGTGTGGCTCTTCCTCTAAGAGTTGAAATGTAAAATGAGGCCAGTTGTTCTGAATAACAGGATGGGGAAGACCTTGAAATGTGAGGCTTCAGTGTTGAGAACTTGCAATAATTATGGTCATTCACAGAAATCACTACTAAATCCCAAACTACCCTGCCTCTTCTGATCCAAATTCTTATTTGGTAAGGCTGCAGAACGAGAAATAAATATCCTGAATTATAATGACGTAGTCCGTGTGCCCCCACCTCCCTCCCTGTTTTAGCATCCATCTGGGAATCAGATCTTCATTTTCCCTCTCATTTTCTGCCTTCTTATTTCAGGGCTTAAATAATCAGGCAGATCTGCAGAAACCAAAGAATTCAGTATATGCAGATTAATAATTGGATGTGAAAAATGGGTATCAAATGTTGAACAAAAAAATCTGCAGGGGATTTGGAAGCCTGTTCTGCATTAGCGAGGCAGGTGCTGAATGCTTCCTGAGTTACTCTGGCGAGCCTGCTCCTTTCCAGCAGATCCCAGAGCTCAAAGGCCTCTCACCTTCCTTCACCTGCCACAATGGGCAGTGCTGCTTTGTGCTGTTCAGCTGAATGCATACCCAGAAGCAATTAAGTCGTTCCAGTTAATTACTTATCAAGACTACGGTGCAGGTCTGGGTTCTAGCTGTATTTTCCAGCAAAAAAAGAATGCTCTAGATCAGCCTTTTCAAGGGTTTGTGAAGGATTGTG
The DNA here is from genome assembly GCA_013401135.1 of Cettia cetti. NCBI lineage: Eukaryota > Metazoa > Chordata > Aves > Passeriformes > Sylviidae > Cettia > Cettia cetti. Next base: position 76,080 of record VZUI01045533.1, on the reverse strand, counting down.
AAGGTGCCATGGTTTCAGCCTTTATTTGGAGGTGACTGCCTTAAAATCTGAGTGTGTGTGAGGAAAGCCTTTCCACTTCCATCAGGGCTAAATAGCATGTTTGCTCCCCTATGCTCCCCTCTCCTTTGTAAACACAAAATCCCTTGAACAAATAGTGGACGGATCTTTTTTTTTTTTTTTTTTTGCTCCTCTGTTTATTAGAAGGACTTCGCTAATCCCTGTGTTTACGAGTGGTAGGGTGTGTCAACCTACAAGCTGAGGGAGTTAATGAAATTCATCTGTTCTCTATTTTCTAACAGAATTAAGGGAGGGGGAGGCCCGAGCAGGCTTCACCCTAACACAGAAATATGACTAACAGTGGTGTTTGCAGGCACAGACTCAAAGGCAGCAGCGGGTGGGAGGAGGTGAAGCGGCCGAATGTAGGCAGAAATGTAGGGAAATATTCCCCCTTCAATTAGAGTAATTAAAAAGTAGTAAAAATAAACCACCCAAAGGAGAGTCTGGCCAAAACAAAGTCTTAATGTACACTTATGGTTTAAAGAGTCTGCTGGAGGCCACCACCATGTGTTGCCACAGCCCTCTGGTGTCTGCCTCTGACTTTAGGCAAATCCCAGCCCAGGAATGAGGTTGGGGGTGGCTGCTGGAGCTCACCCCAGCTCGGTGGGACAGGGCTGAGCCTCCAGGGCACAGCCTTCACCAGAGCTACCCTGCCAAGCTCCACTCCCAGGGGCTTTCAGGGGTCCAGCCCTCTGTTCTGTGTGCAGCTGAAGTTTGGCATGTCGAGTTTTGGGAGAAACCACTGTAAGGTTAAGTTGATCCGTGGAGGAAATTAAAACTCATCAGAAAAGCTGGCAAAACCCCACTTGTTTCTCTGCAAAAGTTGCTGCCCCATCCTTTTCATTGCCACAGGGTTTGTTTTCCTTGCCCTCCTTATCTGGGCAGTTCTTGTTTGGGTTCTTCCAGTTTGCTGTTTGCCTCCGTGGCCTTTAATTCCCTGGAAGAATAGGCAGGGTGAAACAACTGTTTCATTGGTGATTTCTCCCTGGTAATTTCTCTGTCAGCATAGATGTATCTTGTCATGTGAGCTTCAGAGAAGCGCAGTAGGGACCAGCCCTGCTGAATTCCTTGTTGTACATTTCCTAGAAGCCTCAGTCCTGACTCCAAATGCATCTTCATTAAATGTGGACAAGCACTTCTGTCAGCTTGAGTTGTGTCTCCATGACGTGGAAAGACAGAGTGGCTGGAGAATGAGTTAAGACTCTTCAAATCCGTAACTGGAGATCTAAAATTATGTGGAAAAATATGGTAATTTGAACTTCTGGGAGATGCACCAATCTTTGCCTGCAGTCCAGAGGTTCTGTGACTAACAGGCTCAGTGGCAGTAATTTTTGGCATTCCCAGTGCTAGGGTCAGTAGATGATAGTTTTGGTTGTAATCCTCAAAACATTTCATGTAATAACAAACATGTCCTTTCTAAGGCTGCCCTAGATAAGAGGACCAAACAGTGACTCCTGATCTTTGCAATTTGAAAGGATTAAGATCTGTATTTCTTAAGATATGACAAGTTTTTTGAATTATAAACCATTATAAACTCTCATGAGACAAATTTGTCAAACTTTTAGGGATGCTGACACTTGAGGAAGTGTTTTATTTTGGCTGTGGAGGGGCTTAGGGCTGCTCTTGCATCTAATGATATCCCTTAAGCTTGATTATTGATGATTATCCCTGAATTTTTAGACATCTTTAATTGGAGAACTTAGATGTCAAGGATAGAACTACTTTGAGGGTTAGAGTTTGCAGTAGGTCAGTTCTCTACAGTGAATGTCACACAGATGTTGGGTTTGCTTTCAGTGTTCCTGTGTTGGCTCTGCACATGCAGGGATGATAACTCCAAGATGCTTTAGTTTGGGATTGATAACTATCAACCCCTCCCCCCCCCAAAACATCCTCTTAAGTGTTAAATAAACTCCCAGTAATTGTCAGATTGCTATTCCTTTGGTTTTTTTCTTCTTTTTTTCACCTGTTGTCTGTCCACCACTCTGCTCAGCCTGTGAATTCATGTATGTACACAATTCCTTTTTAATGTGGCCGCATCTGCAGCCACACAAATTCATGACAGCTGCAGTTTTGATAGCTAAACCAAAATACAACTGAGTAATGAGAAATAAATTTATTGTACACTGGCCATGTTTGAGAATCACTGCTTTAGACGTGTGTGTTTTACAAATAATTAATAAGATAGAGCATCCACATAATCCCATTTGTGCCAAGTGCTCTTTCCTAGCTGGAGTTTGAAGTGAGGGGGCAGGAATGTGCCAGGCAATAAAATATCTGTGTATGCCACTGTTTTCAGAAAGACTCTCAAATGTGGACTTGGTGTCTGTCTTTCTCTGGCTGGGGTTAGGCAACAAGGAAATGTGAAAAGTCCTGATCTTCACAGAGCCCTGCTGTACCATCCCTCACTCAGCTGAGCCAACGGGCAGCTGCAGAATCAGGTTTTACTTAAACCTAAATCACTTCCAGTTTCTGCCCCTGTTTGTGGGATGAGTCTGTGTTGGACCCTGCAGCAACCAGAGCTTGAAAACAGCCACCTCCATTCCTGTGGTGTGTGTAATACAAGTAAAAGGAATTTCCAAAGAACTTTAAAGGGGCACCCAGGTAATCTGCAGTACAACTGAGCCATCAGGTTTTTGTTGCTCGAGCTGATGGCTCTTTCAGCAGAGAAAGCCAGGATGACATTGGGCAGGACTAACTTATTGCACCCTCATTAGAGGCAAAATGAAGGCCTATAGTTTATAGTCTGAGAAAACAGTTAGCATATTTAACATTGTGGGATGGACTGAGAAGGCAGGGTCGTGGCAGAGTCTGTGATGATACATGTTGAGTCTGTTGGTAAAGATAAAATGTGGGAATGGGGTCCCTGTTCACTCTGAAAAACACAGATTGTGACTCTCTAGGAAATATTTCCATGACTTGTCAGTTTAATAAGGTGGCAGTGATACCTTAATTGCTGGTCAGTTAAGTGGTAACACAAGTTACTGCAAGACATATTATTAGTGTGGTAGCTATACGTAAACTGATGAAATAAATGGAATAAATGAATTTTTGTTGGTTTTTGCTTTTTATACAGAGATGGCATCTTGCAGCTCTTATAAAGATGTGTTTAGATTATAACATTGGCATCATTTCCTGATCCAGCTTGTGAGTAGTGAGGTAGGTTCCCTGGCATAGAACAGAGGCAAGGATCAGTTACTGGGAGGGAAGAATGGTACCAGTACAGATGATAAGGAATCTAAATTAAACCATAAGAGAAGAGAGAAGACGATGCTATAATATTTAAAAATGGCAAACTAAATAATATATAATTTACAGAAAATGACAGGGTAATGCTGGGACTATTTTTAAATCAACAGCAAATTAGAATTCAAACCTCTGATAGGTTTAACAGATGGTCTGGATCCTAGAATCCAAAACCCACACACTTCATTTCCCAGTATGTTAAGAACAAAATAATGCTGTGCAGTCTTTGGGGAATGTTTCTTGCTATTAAACTATGTTGAAGATAACTTTTGACCAAGGAGGACTGAATTTGGAGTGGAAAAACAGAATAAGTTGGTCCAGCAAGAAAAAAACAACTCCACAGTCTGTACCAGTGGTGACTGTGGATGTGTTACAGCTTCTAGGCAAGGGAGGCAAGAGGATTTGGGAAATTGAAGGAATATGATTTCTCAGTGGCCTCGTGAAGCAGAATTCGGTGTTTTATACTCAGAAGAAGTGGATGTGTCTCCTTTCCTTGACTTCTGTGGATTTCAGAGAATGTTCTCTCATGTCAACGATAGAGGGAAGGGTTTTGATGTGACTGGGTGATGGTAACCCTGCTGAGCAACACCCAGCTCTGGGGGTGACCCTCGGGGGTTGAACACACAATATGGATGTTTAAAGTACAAGTTGCCACAAAATGTTTTGATCACATTTAAACGTTTCAGTGAATAACATCTCATAATGAGAATCTGCTATTGCTTAAGGAAGGCTCAGAAATTGAACTGCTATCTAGCAAATTTTGGTCAAGATGATGACTTGACGCAATTTCTCAGCTTCCTCCATTATGTGAAACATTATTTTTTTTAACCAAAAAGGAACATTTTATTCTTAAGTATCTTCTCCTTATCTAATCTCTGCTCAGAGTGCTCCTCATGCCTGTTTCAGTGCCTCCCTGATGTTCACCCCTGCAGTACTTCACCTACTGCCCTCTGAATCACCAAATAAGAAATTATGGGTTGCCTCAGCAAATGAGAACCATAAGCCTCCTGATCCAACATCCTGCCTCCATCAGTAGCCAGCCAGGACCCTTCAGAAGGAACCCTACACGATACCCTATAACCAGGGAATTGCATTTTGCACCAGTAATTGAGGTATTTTTATCTCAGGCAGTTAATAATTGGCATTTGTCCAACCATATTTTTAAGTTTTTATTTTAACTTATTGTTTTGATTATCAATGCAACAGACTAATCCTTTTTGGATCTTTATAAACACTTAAATCAGTGATAATATATATGAAGCAATCAACTCCATAGCTTGGTTGTGGGCTGCACAGGAAACGGATATTTTTTTATTGGTTTTGAATTTGTTTTCATTCATCTTTACCTGCTGTTTCTTTGTTTCTGTTTTATAAGGGTAAAAAAGAACACATGTGCTGTGCTCTCTGCTGCTCACTCTTCCTGGTCTTCTCACTAAATTAAGTCCTTTCACCAATATCATATGGAAGTCTTTCCCTGAATCTCAAAAAATCTTTCCTTCTCCCTTCTTGGGCTGCTTATTTCCGCTACATCTGGTTTTGAAATGGAGTGAGGAGTGAACATAGCCATCCAAGGAAGGGTGTGCCATCAATTTACTGAATGTTATTAATATCACTGTTTTCAGATTGTCCCAAAAATTGACTTATTTTCAAAATACTACTGAAGTGGGTGTGTGCGGAGCAGAATGTGGATTTCAAATACTATTAAATTAATTAGATATATTTTTCAGTGTTATATTAATAACCCCTCTTTTGATTGGCAACTTAGCTTGATATCACCAGACAAATCATCTACTTTCTCCCAGGGGTGTGCTGGATGCAAAGAGGTATAATGGCAGGAATTAGTCAGAAATAATTGCAGAGACAAAATAATTCCACGTCTGCCTATTAAGATGCAAAAAATCGTGGACTGGATCCTTGGCTGGTGTGTCATGGTTGGCATGATGCCACTTCACCCCAGTGAGGGAGCTGCCCCATTACCTCAATAATCCCCATTCTGGGGGTGACCAGGCACACAAATGCTGGTGGCTTTGGTTAGTGACAGAAACCTGGCTGCTCTTCCAGCTGCAGGGAACGTGGGATTCGTGAAACTTTAGCAGGGTTGTGGCAAGAGTTGCCCTGAGATTGCTGATTCCATTCCTGCTTTTTGTTTTGTTTGAGTTGGCTGGCTGGGATTGTTTTCCCTCTCTGCCAGGTGCAGAGTTGAATGGCAGGCCACACTCAAAAGCTCTTCTTTCACAAATCCACCCACGCTACAGATTTCTGTGTTCGTCACGTTCTGTGACATGTAGCGCTTGGAAATATGCAGCTTGGAAATAATATCCTTGAATCTGAGTGTGCTTGGACTAGTAAAGGAGAGATTTTAAAGTGTCCAGAAAGGGCAGGGAGAGAAAACTATAGGAAAATAACAGGGAACCTTAGATTCCCTTGGAGTAGGATTGAGCTGGAACACATGGGCTCCATGAATTTTGGAGATGCAGACCCAAATATGAGACACCATGCTCATGCTGAAATTAAAGATGAGCCATGGTGCCAAATAAAGATATCTTGAGGGATTTCAATCAGATTTTGAATGTGTCGTGCTCCTGGCATCCAGTCATGTGTGTTTGCTCTCCTCCAGCTGCTCTACCCTCCAACCTTTCAGATTTATTTTGTGTCTGCTTCCAGTGATGCCTTTTTGTCTGCAGTCACAGCCAAACCCAGTTCACTACAGTCAGTGCAGGGTAAAGTTCCTATCTGAGTTCATCACAAAGGGACAAAGTGAGCTGAAACATGAACTGTCTGTTTTCTACCAAGAAATACTTTGGGGATGAAGGAAACAAAAGAGCTAAATGTGTTCTATTTGGATAAATAAATATCTGACTTACAAATTGGGCTGGTTCTCTGTTCCCCTCCAGGGTCTGATCATCTCCTTAGTCCTTTACACCAGATTGGGTTCCTTGACTTTGCAGTAACTTGCCTGGAGCTTGTATTGGAAACATGGTAGAAAAGAAAAGGAGTAATAATTTTCAAGCTAACATGAAGAAAATTAAAGGCAAATTTCAGAAAATTATGGAGGTAAAAGGAAAACTGATATTTTGGGGGATTTCATATGTTTGGAACAAGATTCAGGGCTGCAATGATCATAAATTCCTACCTTTGTTGCTGCCACCATTGCCACACAAGGGGAGGAAAATCAGCAGACATGCACTAGAAACTGGATTAAATCCAGTGTGCCTTTTTCAAAAAATAAAATGAAATGCAGAAACCACAGTTTAAATGAGGCCTCCATGATTCTCCATAGGTTGATATTTTGGCACAGATACTGATGCTGCTTTTTCTTTAATTTTATCTTCATAGTGACTGTCTCCAAAACGAGAAGGGAGATAGACTAGGAAGAATATACTTTATTCAGCAGCATTTATTTCTAGCATTAACTGTATATCTCAAACTGTTTGAGATTGTCCTGTTTCAGCCTTTCTTCTTATAATCTACTAGAAAGTATTCTAGTGGGAGTCCTTAATAGTACCCTTTTGCCCGTAGCTCTCTGATTTTGATTATGCATTGCATTGCGGGTGAAATTTGGGTTAAAGATAATTGTAAATATGGTATTGATATTAAATGATGTTTTCCCAACATTGCAATAATGCTTGTTTTGTTTGCTGGAGAGTTTATTACTTTTTGATCAATAGCATGTGAGATTTGTGAGGGAAATTAGCATAGTGAATAACAATTAGGAGAAAAATCAATGGCATTCAGACAAATAAGTGACTTGAAAAAGTCCCATAGGCACACATATACTCACACAGATCCTTTAAAGTGTAATACATCTCATTTCGAATTCCAGGAGAGGGGAGAGCTATTTGGACCAGAACTGAAACTGATGGCAGTAAATTGAACTACTGTGGGGCTATTTGTTGATACTTAGTGTTTCTAATAGCTTGAATGTATGACTGCTTCATTCACTGGCTCCACGAACTTCCTCTGACTTCTACCAAGGCTTTTTTCTGCAGTTCAAACCAGTCTACTTTCCTCAGGTTACCCACACCATGTAATTTTTGTGTCACTTAATACACTTACCTTTCCCCTCCACACACTGAGCTCCAGCTGCCTTACAAGGCCCAGGAGGGCTTCAAATGAGATAAACCTTTGAAAAAGTCAAAACAAACAGAAGTTGTTAAAAATAGATTTAAGCTATGCAACTCTTTGCCACAGCATGCCACAGATCTTGTTAAGTTCACAGGGGCTCAAAAACTACTAGATGCTGTCACAGAAGAAAAATCTGTGTAGGGTTGTGGAGCACAACAAAACCCTGGCTCAGGAAGCCCATGCTCTGGGCACAGGCAGGAACTTCCAGAGTACTTCAGTTCTCTTTTATCTTGGGACATTGAATACTACAGAACAGTTTGAGCTTCTTGACTTGCAGGGCCAACATGGCTACTTTAGAGTGAAATGGAGAATTTGGTCCTCAGTCCCCTGTGCTGTGGTGATGTGCAGCATGAAATCCTGCAGAGAGCAGCTGAGAAATCAAGCTGGAGGAGGAGGAGGGACCTCCAGGAGGGTTTGGATCACAAAAAAATGCTGGAGGAGTGGGTGCAGAAGAAGAGAGGGCAGGGCTGTGAACAGTGAGTCAGTGTTCTCAGTCCTTGTGCTTGGACCAACCAAGGCTCTGGGAGAGATGCAGCTGTGCCAGCTGTGTTTGCTCCTACAAAAGAGAGCCATGAGGAAATAGGAGAAGCTCCCCGGTTTGGTTATTCTAAATGCCCAATGCCTACTGTCTTGTTGAAACAAATTTCAGCCTCTGCTACCTTGAAACATATTCATAATAGTGGCAACCTTAGCACATGTTGCAGATAGTCCCCTTTATCACCCAAGGTATCTCGTGTTTTCTGAGGGGAACCTGATTCTGTGCTTCTGGCTGGGACTGGAAACTTCCACTTTTTCTGGGTTTGGATTGAGATTTGTTTGCATGCACATTCCATCTATCTGAGCACGCTCCTCTCCTGCAGTCCTGTCCAGGAATCAATGTTTAGAATAATGGCTCTGCTTTCCTCTGAATTGAGCTGGTTAATAACTATTGTTGGGGAAATCAATCAGCTCTATGATATCTTATTACTTACGCTAATTTAATCACAAGGAATGGGTCATTGCTTCGGTTCAGGGGGCAAAATGAGTGTGTGTGGATATGAGAGTTTATGGAGAAAAAAGCACAGGGAGGAGACTTCATGAACTGGAACACAAGGGGTAGAAGCAGCATGAACTCTCCTGAGGCTGTAGGATGGATGATAGAGAGAAAACTCACACCCACTCTCTAATTCCTGGTAATCTCTAGGTTATAGATCCATTTTTAATGTTGCTCTCATGTTTCAAACAGTCAAATAGGTGGAGATAAATGACAACTTCTCTTTTTTTGATCCCTCCTCCATTTTCTTCTTGTCTTCACAGGCCCAAAGAGGAGGAACCTCAGGAGAGATGAACAAACAGAAAAGATATGTGGCTTCCACCAGGAGCCTCTGAGCCTATTTCAATTTCTTGCCTGCTCAAGAAAAAGGTAAAAGCAAAGGAACTGTTTACCTATTAAGGGTATAATAATTATAAAGGAGGAAATAGCATGCAAAAAGGGTGTCTGAAGAAATAAGCTTAATTTGCAAAATGCACAAATTCAGCCTGGCAAAGACTGTCACAAGGTTTTCAGGATCTTGTCTCCATTCTTTTCCCTTTCCTGTACATGTGGCTCTGTTATGTAGAGCCCTTCCTGCATCCTCTTGTCCCTGGTGGAGAGTACTACTTTTGTCCATTGTGGCAAAAAGAAGATTAAAATCAGTTTCTACACACTTAAGTGTATCTCTACTGCATTTTTTTTTTCTCAAAGGAAGTTTTTTATTCAGGGAAAAAAAGAAATATCTGTTTTCTAGTATAACCAAGAGTGGAGTTCCAGAACCTCAAAAAACCCCAAATAATCAAGTGTAGCTGTGTAGAAAGTCCTTGCTTCTCCATGATTTTCACATAGGTACTTTGTTCACGTAGCCTTAATTCTCACAGCTGCTCTTTTTACTCCAGTCCCACTGGATTTTTATAGTTTCCCTTACAGGGTGAGAGGGTAGATAAGGCTGTTTACAAACTCTTGAAAGAAAACACCTGTTCTGGAGCTAAACCTTTCCAGTATATTGCAAAAAATCAGTGTGTGTTGGAGGAAAGGCAGTGAAGAGCATTTAGCAAAGCCTTTAACAGGATATTGGTCTGTGTAGACAAAACCAGATGCTTTTTTAAGAGTATTGCCTTATCAAGCTTAATCCTTAAGGAATTATTTTTTCTGAAACAGTGGAATTGCTTTTAGACTTGATCCTTTTCTGGAGGGGGGGGGAAGAAAAGAATAAAAAACTGCCCCATGATGTGATAAACACACATCAGAACATTGCTGCATCTCTCCATGCAAGCAACACCACTTTTCTGGACACTTTTAGAGAAATTGCAAGCACCAGTGTTAACTGACGTTCTCTAATTCACATTATTAACTAGGTAATGGACTAGAGACATCATGATTTAATTGAAATAAATAAAACCATTACAACTGTGAATTAAAATAACTGCATTTTGATGTGTTTGGGTTATTCATATTGCTTCAAAATGTTATTTTTAATCCAAACACCACTTGACACATCTTCTTGTGCCCCAGGGATAGTACAAAGTGTGTTATTGGCCTCTATTTTTGTACCCCATTTACTCCGCATTCACATTGCCTCCAGTTGATTTTTTCCTAGCAAGTTCTGATAGCTTTAAAAGGAAAAAACAATAAAATGAATGAGGAAAATGTCAAATGGCTTTAAAATGAGCACCAAAATTTAAGTTTCTAGTTTTGGGTATCTCTAAAAATCTTTTGATGAATGTCAAAGGATTCTCAGAAATTCTCACTTTTAGCCAAATTCGTCTTCTAAGGAATTTGATGGGAATTTTTCCAAAGACTTGGAAACAAATTTTCTGATGCAAAGCTATTTTGAAATGTGCGACCTAAGGGGTTTTTTTGTTTGTTTGGTCTGCTGGACTTTGTTTGGTTTTGAGTTTTTTGGTTTTTTTTTTGGTTTTTTTGTTTTTTTTTTTTTTTTTGTGGCTTTTGGTTTGTTTTTTGGTTTTTTTTTTTTTTTTTTTTGATGTTCATTTGTTTGTTTTGCTTTTAATCAGCTGCATCGTTTGATGCAATAATATTCAATGAATTTCAGTGAAAATTTACTTCATCACACAAGACTGGTCACTAAGGAGGGTCTCTCTCTGTTCTTCCAAAACCCTGCTGCTCCCTCAGCTCTCTGTTTCCTCTTCTTGCACCCTACTCCTTGGGAGCCCCACGTTATCTCCAGGTTTGTTCTGGTCACTGCACTGTGTTGGACAGGTGAAAAGTGCATTATCTTTGATCTTCCAGGGCGTGGATTTCTACAGCTGCCACAGAGGTGCTTTTTCACCAGCCAGAGGGAGTTATAGGTGGGAGAAGAGTGCTTTCAAGGCTTGTTCTGAAGCTCAGTTCTGAACTGTGTGTGACTTGGAGATTTCTCTCTGGGGTTTTTCTCTCTTGAGAAGAAAACGGGGCTTTACATCAACCCCTGCTTATTCAGTTAGTCGTCAGCTGGGCAGATAGAATAACAACCTCTCTTCTTTTCCACTCTTTTTCACACAAATACACCACTCACAGCAGTCACAGGCTGGACTTGTTTTCATTGGCAGTGATAGAAAGCAAGAGAAACTTTATTTGTTCTAGATTTACTCTCATTTATTCCTCTGCATAATTATGTCCACAAAGGTAAGGGGCTGTTCAGCCCATAGCTGCTGTCTGTGTTTGCCTCTTGCTTCCATGGAAGGAGCAGTTTCAGGCACAAGTCAGGATTTCTTCTGCTCCAGGGATGCTTGGCCTCTAAGGTGAGGGAGTTGATCTTTACAGTAAGGCAGGTGAGTAATTGGGAGTTTAATTTCTCTTTTGCACTTTCACAAAGACAGAGATCCTGGAATAAATACATTACTTCTGTGTGAAGCAGGAAGATAAAATTGCACCCAGAGGAAAGTCCTTAGTCTGTAACTTACTCCAGTCCTGAAATACTCCAGTGCCCCTATTAAGTTTATTAATGAGGGCTGCAAGGTCTGAACTGCAGTGCTGGCACTGCCATTTTGCTCTGTTGCTTTACAGTTTTGAGAAAGATTAATAACAGACATGATTAATTGTAGGGCAGGGGACCATGGAAGTTTAGAGACAAAGAAACAGGTTTCTTTTAAACAATATGTGTCGCCCTGCTTTATATATATACACGTATAGTTTAAATTCTAATTAATTGCGTATCACCTGTTATATAAGAGACTTGTGGTATCAGCAGTGTCAGAAATCAGGGCCTGATCCTACTTCCCACTGAAATCGATGGGAGTTTTGTCATTGATGGAGCAGCTGAGCAAGTAGCTTGCAAGAATTCATTTATTCAAGAAATCTGGCTGCTGCTTCTGCTTATCTCTATTGATTGTACTCATGTCCAATCAGGTTTGCAGCATTAGCTGCATTACCTTACAATAACAGGGTAATTCACTTGGGGCATGTTCCTACCAAGTCCTAGAATCCAGAAAAAAATAAACAAGAGGTATATCCCATGCAAACCTCACTTCCCTTTTTACAGTGCTACTTCTCTTGTAAGTCTTACATCTCACGGAACTGTATTCCATTTTTGAAATTTCTATACTAAAACTAGAAAGGTGAAGTGACTTGAAGTAGTTTAATTAGTAAAATGGAAAGATAGTATAGCAACAAAGATAAACTTTGGGCTTGGGAAACTTAGTTTCAGATCTCAGTTCTGCCACAAACTGTAAGATTCTGAGCAAAGAGCTTTCTATTTCTGTGCATAAACTACTTGATGGAGACCTCGTTCATGCAAAGTATTCTCTGTCTATCCCAGTGAAGCCCAGGATTTCTGCAGAGGGCAGAGCTTTTAAATACAGTTTACAACCTTTGCTGCATTAGAGAACCACACTGCTTTAAACATACTCTTAAGAGTTTGAAGTCCTAAATCCTCTACAGGTACAGCTGCACAAAGTTGCTTTTTAAAGAATTATGCAAACCTGCATTCCTAGTGACATGATGTTATTGGAGAAAGTAATCTTTATACAGCTGCATCTTCTTTAAAATTTCCATCAGTGTAGCTTAGCTGATTTAAAAAAAAAAAAGAAAAGACCTGAATGCAGTACCCCTAGTGAACATATTTTGAGGAAATTCTAAATACATGTGGATGAGACTGAATACCAATGGTTATTTCCTGAGTGCTTTATATTTTAGTTTAGTAAAAGCAGTTGATTCATTTTTCAGATTTATAACTGATTGTTCTGTAATTTAATCAAACTTGTTGTTTTGCTTTAGAAAATATCCCAGCAGCTGCAGGTACTTTTTGGTTTATTATCTCCCCAAGCAGACGCAGTAGGCACAGTCTTTGCTGTTCTTGAACAAACACAACAATTACACCAACACTTTGCCTGCCTGACTTTGCATTTCCCAAAAGTGCATGTTCTTCTGGTAAGAGGCTGCTGGGGAGGTGACCCAAGGGATTGTTGCCCCTCTGCAAATTTGTAGGCAGGATAATTAACAGGCTTGTGAAATTCTTCCTTGGAGTCAAGTCAGCTTTCACATGGCATTTGCTCATAGGAAATCCCACTAATGAAAAATCTAGTCAACCAAATTCAGATTTCAAAATACTTTGGGCTCTTAATGATGCCAAGAACTGAACGTTAAAATGGAATTTGGAAAGAGAGGTGAAGCTGAGTTGGTTTGCCTGTCAGCTGGCTCCTTGAGTCCCTTGTCTGTTCTCAGCAGAATAATGTATGAAAACATCCTGTGAGTGGGAGCTGCTCCTTTCTGCTGGGTTGTGCTGCTGTGTCAAGTCTGCAAGATGTCACTGACTTGACAAAGCAGCACAGATGGAAACGAGTGACAGCTCCCCTCTCTGCCTTGTGCTCCTGCAGGACTTTGTCAGGGAAGCAATAGGTGACTGGAACACATGGGCGAGCGGGGAATAATCATTAATTAAAGATTAATTGCAGTCACAAATGGCAGCCAATTGCTGGATGAACGTGTGACTGTTCCTCAAGTCATCACTGGTGGATTTTCTGCATATTTTGCCTGAATTGTGGCAGAAGCGTTTTTTGAGGATTGATCTTTAAATGTAGAGTGTGGACATGATTATGAGAAACATAATTATGAAACATGATTATGACTCGGGGGATTTCTGCTTAAAGGGCCTAGGGTCAAGCTCCTGGACAAAGGACGGGATTAGCTCTAGCACACAGAACTGGAATTGTGCAAGGAAGGCTGAAGGATGTTCTGAACTTCTTTTGACTTTAAACAGGACCAGAATCTCCAGCAAAATTAGGCTACTCATCTTAATACTCATTGAAATTATAATAGAAATACACCCCAGGGATAGATACACTTTCTCCTTCTTTATTTCATATATTTTTTAAAAAAAAATTCATTCCATAAGTTTTATTTCAGAGGAACTGAACTGATGAACTGAATGTTTTTGGGGAAGGAACACAAGTATTACCCTTAAATTTTATGCACCAATAATGAGCACATCTACAATATGAGGAGAGGAGAGAGAGCAGTAGACTGGAAGAGCAGAACTGCTTTTGGATCAATAGATGAGCTGACATTGAGGCTGGAGGACTGATAGAAGCAGTGGAAAGGATAGACAGATTTGGCAGATTTCTGAAGACGTTCAATAGCGACACCGAGATGGAGCTGATAAATCAATAGCTCTTTGGGCAGATTAGATTGATATTTTAAATGTATATGGAACTGTCCTGGCCAGGAAGACTGAACAACCACTGAAGGAATAGATAAGCAGAAAAACATTAATTCATATTTCTATATCATTGTTGTGTGTTTTTTAAAGGAACTGTGTGGAACACCAAGCTGTTTTCTCTTCTGCAGCTGGAAGGTTGGATCAGATGTAAGCTTGAATTGTGCTGGTACTACAGAATTCCTCAGGGTGGTGTGGGTTAAATTAAAATTAATTAATGAATTAGCATTTAACACAGGGGCTGTCAGTTAAGAGCAGGACAGGACTGGGGCAGTGGTAGAGCTTTTCCCAGGGTGGGGGGAAGCTGGAGGTGGAAATTGGCCCAGTCCCACCATGAGGATTTTCTTCTTTGTGAGCATTTTCTGGAGCATAAGGATGTGAGGAAAATCTTTATGGCAAATTTTCAACCTGCCATCAACAAGACTTAGAATCCAAATGATGCCTCACTGAACACAAGGAGTTTTGTCAATGGAAGCAAAACTTTCATGGAAGCAAAACTTTTACAAAAGCAAAGCCTTTGTGCTCCTTTTGACCAATCTGGCTGCTTCCTCATGCTGCCAATTATATCAACTGTTATAAATTAGATACTAACAGTTATAAAGTGCTTTTAGTTGTATTGGAATTCCTGGGATTATTTGCAACTTTTGGGCTATGATGATCAGTGTTCTTCTCTCTCATGATGTCTCTCCATCTTCCCCAAAGTCCTGCTAGAAGTTGAACTTAAAAGGTTTGTTTGTTTGTTTGTTTGTTTTGCTAGCGGCCCTGTTGTTGTGTTCACCAGATGCTGTGAAGCTAAATTAAAGAAGGGCCTGTGCTAATGGAATTTCCTAGAAGCTTACAAGTGAATTATTATGCTTGAGAAATTTAGGCTATTTAATATATATTTCCATAGAGGCATGAGGGGAGGACTGTGCTGAATAAAGGAAATGTATAATCCTGAGGGGGGAAGGATGTCCTTGGTTTGCCTTCCCTTATTTTGAACTTGATGGAAGCTGGATCAGCCTAAAGATAGACCAGCCAGTCATCTGCCCAGGTTGCATTAACCCCAGGAATCTAGTATCCTTTTCTTTTCCAAGACTCACTGGTCTGGAGTGGCCTATTCAGCAAGGATCTCTAACATGATAAATATTTTTAGAATAATTTCATTTAAGGGAAAAAAACCACAGGGTTGCTAAGAGGAAACAAATTCTGTGACAACTAGGTTAGAGGGATCTTGTCTTTAACTGCAAATATCACTTTATTATATTTGCAAGTAAATAGGAGCCAGCTAACTGTGACAGGTGAAGAGAACACTTCAAGGTTATTTGCTTTCTGGAAAAATAGAATAGATCAGCAGGGCGTGGAGGGCTCCTAACTTGAGATGTATTACATTCAGTGTTGATAAAATTTTGCAAGTTTATGTCCTCCAAAAGTTACCCTGAGAGAAGGCTGGCTCTCTGCAAGGCCTCTTGCTGATCACTGTTAAATTGTGGTATGGTCTTATTAAAAGGAACAGGGAAACGAGACCTGGCAACTGTGTAGGGCCACAAAAAGTGCTTATTGGACTGACAGAGTGGATTTATTTACTTGAGAACTCAATGAGTTAGTAAAGAAACTGGAATATCACTTTCTTCACTAGATATTTGTGGTTGGACACTCAATCTTCATCCTCTTGAGCACAAATACTTGTTTCTACTGATGTACTTCATGCTTGCTCAAATCCTGATCATCTACTGCAGTGAGGGAGGGCTTAGGAGCAGTGGGCTTCATGCCTGAGTTGTTCTCCAGGCCCCTCAGGAGTGGCAAGGCCAGGCTGTGCTGGCTCTGGTGGGCTTGGGCTGACTGAAGCTCTGTCTCGTGCTCCCAGGGGTCTGGCTGCAGGCTCGGATGGACTCACCTGTAAATCAGGGGGCTCCCAGTGCTGTGTCCTATCTTTGGGGCTCCCAGTGTCTCAAGCAATGGAACATCACTGGGACAGCTCAAACCAGACCAAAAAGCTCTGGCAGGAACTCTCTGGCCAGAATGTTTCCAAGGCAGAGTTTTAGTATGTTGGAGAGTAGTTGTTTTCCTGGTGACCCTGTCATTCTTCAGTGTGAAATATCAACTATAAAGTGACTTCAGTCTTCCTGAAAGTCCCCAAAAATATCAAAAAGTTAGCGGCAAATATGTACATAATACAAAACAAGTTTAGAACCAAATCCACTCAAGTTAAGTTTTGGTTTTTTGGTGGGTTTTTTTTGTTTGTTTGTTTGTTTTTTTTGTTTGTTTGTTTTGTTTTGTTTTGGTTTGGTTTTTTTAGTATGATTTCACTAAGCATAAGAAGTAAGCCTGGACCCAAAACACTCAAAAGCCTTAGGCAAAACATTTAGCATCCTTCCAGGGCAGAGATGAAGTCAAGAGAATTCTTTAAATGTGTGCTGAATCACAATTTGTTTGGATTTCATTTAGTTTAAACCAGCCATTAAATTTTCTTGAGATTGATTTTGAAATTATTTCAGTATGTCAATAATTATCCAATTTTATGCAAATTTCATTTGAATTTAACCCTTTTTTTCCTGTGTTTGTGCCCATAATATGCATACATTCATGCATTGTATTTGGTGCCCATGACTGAAGAGGTTTGTGACTAAATTTAGAAGACCTGAGCTTTGTTCTTGTTTGTCCTCCCAGTGTGTGGCTTTGCCTTCTGCATCCCCTCCTGCACTTCCCTTTGGCATATGGATGCCACAGCTTTAGGGGAAAGATCACTTTCCTTTTCATATATAGTTTTATGGTGTGTACAATATTGATGGAGAGGGTGACTTTTGGCACCATCAAAATCCAGAGGAGGTGAATAATTTAAGGGAATGTTAAATTGCAGACTTATGCTAATGCTTAGAATTATTAAACATAATCCTATTTGTAAGCACAGGGGGTTAAATAACATGTGTATTGTTTAAGCTGATGTCTAAGCCTAGGCAGACTACAGACACAGTTGTGAACATTCCCTGAGCCTGACATTTGGTCATTAAACCACCAAAAGCCAGAGTTTAGTTGTTGAAGTTGAATGGATGTGAACATTTCACCAGTTTTCCTGGCCCTGATGTTGCACCCTGCTGGGTGCCCTCATCCCCCCTCAGCTCTGCAGGGCTGCTTGTCCATCACCCACCCCAGTGCCAGGCTGCCCACGTGGTGCCACCTCAGCCCTGTGATGCCACAGGGATGATTTGTCAAAATTCCATGTAAATCTCTGTCAGCTGAGGCTGAAGCTTCCTGCCCTGCAGTTTGCCAGGTTGCCAACATGGGGAAGCAGCAGAGATGTTCCAAATGGTTTCACACTAAAAGGAAGTGGCAGACTTTGTGTTTGGATGTTCCCTGGCTGGGCAGAGCCTCTCCCTGTGGATGGGAAGGGTGAGCTGCCTTTGGGCCATAAGGGCTTTGATTAAATTTGGCAATTCTGGATCTCCTGCTGGCCCCAAGGCAGCTTGGTGAGATGTGATTGTGACAGTGTGAGTGCAGAAGCCTGGCATCCCATTTCCAGCCTGTTCTAGTGGCACTGCAAGCCTTGCCTAAAGTAGCACTTACAGTAAAGTACCCTCTTGTTCTGGAACCTTTGCATTAATTAAGCAAAAATAGATCAAGCTAAATCAAAGGTTTTCCTTTGTTGATGAGACCACAGTTTATGTGGCAGATACTTTCTGTCTTTTTACAGAAAATGGGGGCTTCTGGCTAATCCCAGAGTGAGCCACTCAGCCACAGGCTGTGCTGGAGCCCTTGAGACCAGACTGGGCTCTCCCAGGATGGCATTGCCCCACACCACCACATCCCCTCCCTTCCTGCCTCCCTCTAGGCAGGGTGAGGCAGGTTTAAATGCAAAGTTAGGTCTCACTGGAAAGGGACAATGAATATCTAATAACAGAGCAATTTACCAGAGCAGTTCTGAACAGCTGAAAGCAGATTTGTACCAGCATGCTGATGAGTTGCTGGAGACTTGCAGAATCCTCTACTTCTGATGGGCCCTGGCCAGGTGAACTCGACTGGATGATATTATTCCTGCTGAGTTTTACACCTTTACACCTTCTCTTCATGACTCTCATTTCCTCTCCAAGAAAATCTGCAAGTGCCAGGAATTTGTACCTTGGCCCATTTGAAATTTCTAGCATTTGAGATGAATTATCTATGAAATTCAGACTAAGGAGGGCAGAGAACATAGACATACAGAGATAAGAGAGAGAAAGGGTACTTGGCAGTTTTGAGCCTGTTTGTGGAGCCCAGGCTCCATGAAAACAAAGATAAACCTAGAAGTAGTGGGTAATTAGAGATGTCAGCAAAATGAAAGGTACAGATAGCACTGCAGACCCTCTAGAGCCCTCAAATAAATTTCTCAGTGTATGGAAGTACTGGAGGGGAAATGGCAGGCACAGCTGATTGTTCACTACAAGTTATTATTTGCACAGATTGGAGCCCTTTGTTGGAAAAGAGAGGATTTCAGAAGTCAAAAGAATGTAGAATCTTCTGTGAAAACAGGAAAGACCACTGGGCTTAGGGTAATGCTAGTCAGGAGCGAGGACTGAAGGAGCAGATGGAAATGCAGGTCAGCTCTCAGGTACAGAAAGAGGCCTGGGATCCCTCACACATGGAGTGCTGGTTTCTAGCCTACACTGATATCAGAAGTTTCCTTCTTTGAACTACTCAGACTGTGGATCTGGCTGAATGAAGCTTTGTGAAACTCTTTCTGTGCAAATCAGTTCAAACCAGCCTCAGACTAAATCAAAGCTTTTACAGGTGTTTTAATACTCCAAGAGCTAAAGAATAATCTGATAGAAAACATGGAAGTTTTCAGTCTTTATTAACACTTAGGTCAGCACCTAAGTCCACTTTGGAACACAAATACTCTGCTCAGGGAGAATGGACCTGTCCCATGCAGCTGGAGCACAGCCAAAGATGTACAGAAACAGGAGATACTGGGTAGAGCAAGGAGTGGGAATGCAAAACTGCAGCTTCTGTTGGACTACCAGGTTATCCCTTTTTCTGACCCAGAGATGGGGCAACTGGGAGGCATTTTAAAGACTTTTATTCCATTTTCAGACTCATGTGAAGGGTGAGACAGTACAGATGTTACAATTCACACCATCACAATCAGAAGCCAAACTATTTCCTAATTACAATACTTTATAAGTGTTTTTTGGCCTATCAGCTTTTGCCACAAAGTGCTGCTAATGCCTTAAAGCAAATCATCTGAAATTACCCCTCATGGATCCTACTGCAATGCATAGTTCTATTTCTCAAAAATATTTAGTCTGTTTGCAAGGCCATCGTTTGAAACTTATTTCTAGTTCAGTTTCTCTCTCAGCAACATCTGTCCTATTCCATGGCCTTTCTAAGTCAGCATATTTTATCTTAAAGTTTGCATAAAGATGCACAAGACTATGTGAGCCTTCTGCCAGGCTTTGAGAATCCTCTAAAAGCCTGTTTCCTACTTTGGACAGCCTCTGCCAAAGCAGTGATGTGTGCATACTGAGGGGTGGGTGCTTTTCTTGCAGCTCAAACCAAACCCCATCTTTTGGAAGCTCTTACTGCTGCTCCTCAGGCTTTTTGTCAGCATGCACACCTGAGCTTCCCGTAAGCTGAGGAGGCTGCTGGGCTCAGCCCCACAGCAGGAGTGGCTCCCTGGGTGTGTGGCAGGCTGGGGCTCAGCTCTGCACTGCAGCTGGGTGAGTCCCTTTGAGCACTGTCCCTCCTGCTGGGCAGGACCCCTGAGTTCCCCTCCCTGGCTCAGCTGCTCAGCAGATCCAAATTCAGCTGCCTCTGACGTGTGGGGTGGGAGAGCAGGAAAAGCATTATAGCACAGCTCTGAGAATTCGTGGGGTGGTGGTACCTCTGTGCACAGCACTGGTCTCCAGATGTCACAGACAGCTTTGAAAATCCCAATCTCTGTGATGCCAGAATTGCAAATGATAAAATAGTTTTCATTCAAGTCTTCCTCCCCACCCTCCATTTGCCCCTTTAACCACCCCATGCTTAGTGTGCTGAAATCTTGGGTCAAGCTGTTTGGAGCAGATTGTCATTTTGTGTTCAGGATGCCTGATGTAATGGGAACCCTGATTCCCAGTGGTGTCACTAGGGAGAGGAAATAATTACAGTAAGTAACCTGTGCTTTCAGATATCATGGCTTTGATTTTGGATTGCAGTTAACTTGTTCTTTATCTTTCTCATCAATACTGTTAACATTTCAAAATAATAATCTATCTCTCAGCTACTGGGTAGAATTTGGATAAGTAGGAAAACAAAGGTCTGAAAATTGACCCAATTTTTTTTTTTTTTTTTTGCGGTGAACTTCTTTAACCTTTGAAAAAGTCATAACTTTTCTGAAAATTATTTTCCATTTTTATTCACTTCGCTTCCTGGTTATGCCTGGGAACAAGAAGCAGGAAGCACCATAAATCTTGCAAAAAAAAAAAAAAAAAAAGCCTGTTCTGGCCAGTTTCCTAGCCTAGCTTTGCTGATCATTGAGTTTTGGATCATTTGAATAAGCTTTGTGTGAGTAGCCAAGCTCATGTACTTCTTCAAGCCATTTGCAAACTCCAAATCCCAAGAAGCCAACACATTGCCCAGTCTAGGCAGCCTGAACTCTGCCCTTTCACGCCCAGCTTTCTTTCACATATAAAATACAGTTTTAGGGCTGCTTTGGTGCTTTGGATGAACTTGGTGCTAATGGGACTTTCAGTTTTACAGCCAAGTATAATATAAGTAGGCGTCGTGCAACCTTCCTTCACACTGCTTTCCTAATACATTCTAATCCTGTCTGGTGATACCGTGTGCAGTCCAGAGGCTGAATTAATCCTCAGCAGAGTTTACTAGTTGTGCTAAACCACCATAAAAACCTCTGCAGAGCTTTCCTAGGCTTAGCTTGAAGTTAACAAGTTGTTCCCTGTGCAACAGAGCAAAGCAGATTTGAACCCCTGCTCATGAAAAAAATTACTTGGGAATAGGTTTTCAAATTCATTCCCTCCACATCTAGTGGTGGCACAGGGCTCTGTGATGGGCAGGTGGGGTCGGTGGGAGTGGCAGGTGATCTAGGAACAGGATGCTCAGGTACAGGCACGGGTGGTATCCCCAGGAAGGGTGGTAGGGTGTGAGCGTCCTCTGAGGCATTAGGTCCGTGTTAGTCCAGAGAAAGGGGTGTTTGATGAGGGCAGCACAGCCCCGCTGACAAAGGGCTCTGCTGCCTGTCACACCTTGACTTGTTGAGCGTGAACACAGCCGGGGATCACAAAGCTGTCATCACAAAGCATTAGCATGAGAAAAGGAGCGCTCCTCTGTTTTGGCATGTCACACCCCAGTGACAGGGAGCACAAATACAGTCAGGCACACAGAACAGTGCAAGTCACTGTCGGCTTTGACAATGTTGGGCACCAAGGCTGTCACTCCTTTGACACAGCCCCTCCTTTCCCCTACCCACGCTGCCATTCGCAACAGCAGCTCGCCCACCGCTTTTATTTCTCCACAATGTGTCAATAATTACTTGTCAGGCCTCTGCTTATAGACCTGGGATGGTGAATGAACGCTTATTATGCCTGAAAAATGTTGCAAGCTTTACCATAAATCTTGTGTTACAAATGCACACAATAGGGGCTATTGGCACGGAGGCAAACACTCACATTAACATGTAAAGTCATGCTGCCCAGAATGGAGTTTGACAAACTCACTCGCAGCAAAGGAGTTTGTTGACCTTTTCTTCGCCTTCCTGGCAACCAGACTGGGCTTGTGTGTGTTAAAAATCCAGATGAAGAGGTGAGAAGAGATATAAACATCTTCCTGTTCGGGCTGCTGCAGTGAGGATGCTCTCCATCTGAGAGCACTTCAGAGATGGTGTTCCCGGATATCATCCTTCAGATAGACACGAGCTAAGCAAGTGTGCAGAAGCTAAAGTTGACTAGATCTGATCCCAGCAACCCATCGGGTTCTGCCTGTGCCTATTCGCCCAGCAGAGGCCCTGGCTGGAGCATTATTTTGACCTGGCAGCTGTTCATGGCTTGCCCCTGCAAACTGCATCTCCCCAGCTGCCTCAGCTCTTGGGGTTTCAGGTTGCTCCTCGCAGTGGATTGGAGCTTTGGCTTTGATGTGCTGCAAGGAATGGCACAGAAGGTGCTTATGTCAAAGGTGCAGGTGTCATGCACTGAGCTTGGGATAACAATGTTTAAAAGGAACTTTACAGAAGTAATAATTAGGGCTTGCATTTAAATACCTGACTGAAGTCTTATAACCAACATTTTTATAAACACAGAGGGATTTACCCTCTCAGTGCCTTTAGGAGGGACAGCTGAACTTCTCAGCATGTTTCTACCTGTAGGTAATCTCAACTGCTCCCTGAATTTTTTCCTTATTTTCCACTGATTTAATTTTATTTTTATGGTTTCTAATGATTTTCTTTCATCTTTAAACTTTTCATCTTTGAAAAGTTCTTGTTTAGTTTATGCCTATTTCTTCGTATGGTAAGTGATTGAAGTTATCCCACTCTTGTTTAACTTTTTCATATTTTTAATATTCTTCCCCCCACAGTTTTTTTTTTCCTATCCTTTAGTATCTACTTTACAATGAGACTTTCATTTCCATTTCATTAATCATTTGTCCATAACCTTTCAGTCTTAGACTTCCTATCTGAATCTCATTGCTCAAATGCTAGAAAAAAATATTTTTGAAGAACTCCTGCTTCAATCACATTGTTATCAAAAAAAATAGCAGCACATTTATTTTAATTATAGCCCTTACAACAGACAATTTCTTTTAAGGAAGAAAGAATTTATTTTGCTTTTAATGAAACCTGAAACATGGAATCTACTTGACCTAAAGCCTTTAAGCAACCCAAAAACTCTCTGGCAGACAGAGTCTGCACTGTGTGTGTACCCCAGTGATGTGCATGCCTGTCGTGGTGCACTGATGAAGGTGTAAAACCCCCTGTACCAACTGCAATAAAAATCACACCAGGGTTTGATGCACATGTGTATCTGGAGAACTTTCAGCTTACTTTGTAAGGTCAGAGTGATGTTGAGATAATCTCTGGAAGAAACACGTTGCCTGGATTTATTCCATCTGACTTGAGTTTTGTGTCCACAGCAGTTTAAGCCAGTCTTGGTCTGCCTTCTGTCCCACTGCCCATCCTCACACAGCACTGATGCACTCACAGCTCTGGGCTCTCCCCCCTTGCAGCAGGTCACGCTCGGGGAGGTGCTTCAGGGGCTAAGCTGGCAGCAAACTATTGCCTTGTTTAGTGTGATTAATTTTCTTTTGGTGTTGCTCCCCTCATTGGTTCACGGCA
This sequence comes from Cettia cetti, assembly GCA_013401135.1. Taxonomy (NCBI): domain Eukaryota; kingdom Metazoa; phylum Chordata; class Aves; order Passeriformes; family Sylviidae; genus Cettia; species Cettia cetti. The sequence goes on along the minus strand of VZUI01045533.1, from coordinate 52,710 downwards.
AATTCAGTCAAGAATGAGGGAAGGGTCATAAAAACGTCATGGGGAGGGAGGAGAGTTTTAGCTTTTGTACAACAACCACACCTTTAGCCTCTAAATAATTCACTTGAGTTAGAAGTCAAATTATCCTTGTCCTTCTTTTACAGTCAGTAAAGTAAAAAAGCCATCAGCAGAAGACTTTTCAGGTCCTAGATTTCCCTGCAATCTCACTACTGACAGTCCTTCACTCTGCTTGTATTTAACATAATGAATATTCATTGCTGTTACCTGAAACAGACCATGTCTACTTTATGCTGGTCTCAGTCTGGGCTAAAGGCACTGATTGCAAATAATTTACCAGTGTAAATGAGATTACTGGATTACTGAGATGGGAAATTTCCCTCTTCCTGCTTGTAAAGAAAAGGGATTTTTCGATTCGGATTCTGCTCCCTCTGTCTTGTGAGAGCATCTAAAGTCTCGATAAAGTGTCCTGGGGCAGTGCTGAGCTGAGCTAAACTCTACCCAGAGCAAGCCTAATGTCTTCTAATGGCTTGGCTTCTCTTATGCCCAGGGGCTAAAGGACAGGAAGAGGTGTAAGGACACCAGTACAGAGCACTGATAAAATGAGTTTATAGAGGGAAGTACTTGTGCTTGAACTCCTATTATTTCCTCTTCCATACATTTTTAGTGCCCTTCTCTTCCAGAAAAAAAGGTTTAAAAAGCTGAATTCCCAAATATTTTTTTTTTCTTTATGAGCTTTGCAGAATCTAACAAAGGTGAAGGTTTTAACAGGACCTTGTAACACAGAGAAGTTGGCTGAGTTCGAGAGCCCAACAAGCCCCTTCTTACTTTAGAAAGAATAGACTTAGAAAACCTGTTCTATTTTCCAGGAAGAAAATCCTCCTGAAATACTGATACAGAAGACTTTGCATACTTAGTACTATAATGTTTAAGGCTTCTTTTTCTTTAATCCAGTGCACAGGTGTCACTGAAGTCTTCAAATCAGTGAATGAGGTATAAAAATTCCTAAATCCAGCTCTGATATCTCATAACCTCATTTTTAGAGTATTAGGGTGTCTTTGTTCAATGTATCCACATGAGGGTTGGGCATCTCTCCTCTTCTCTGTGTTAGGAAAAGTTTCATTCTGTTTCTCTGCATTGCAATAAGCCTCTGGTTTTTTCTGTCACCACCATGTCCAGTCTCAGACTTCATGGCAACCTGAAAAAATCTGAATAGCTGAACTCATTGTTCAGAGGTAGATATTGCCTCCCTTCCCTCCATCACGGAGGAGCATTGAGGCAGTTTAGCTGAGTTTTGCTTCCAGCATTAAGGACAGAGGGGGAACAGGGTCTGATTTAACTGTAATTGCAGGAGAAACTCTTAGAGGCAGAACGTAATGAGGAGCACTGGCAATTGGCCTGAAAGATAAAACCAAGCCCTTCTCTAAAATAAATAAATAGGCACACAGATTTTTCTCAAATACAAGTGGGCAGGAATTTAGTCTCACATGCAGAAGTTTCCAACTGAATGGCCTCCAATTCTTGGACTCTGCAAGTGTTATATCCCTGCCAGAGGTATTATGATGTTGACAATTTAAACTGAGAAGCTTTCATTCTCTACCTTTTTTCCATGTGGCTACTTCCAAAGTTCATCTGTTACCATTAGGGAAATTAAAAGAAACAAAGAGCCAGTCACTTTTGTTTTTTGTTTTTATGGTGTTTTTTTGTCCTACATTTTCTGACTTTTGAGTTGATTGCAGGTTTGTTTCAGGGCTGTGTTTTGTAACAGAAAACCTATGGTTAGAGTTCTACAAACAGAGCCAGTGCTACATTACTGACATCTGCTAACAGAGCCGTGATGGGCAGAGATGGGCTGGTTTGTGATTTTTGGCCAGTTCAGCCATTCCAACAAGAGTCACTGGTGTAAGAGTAGTTGTACTGACAAAACTCCCAGATTGTAATTTTGTCACTGCTTCTCTGACATGACCTTTTCCACTCAAAATAAACATAGTACAAAAAGCTGAATAGTTGCCTAATAGCCACTGTCTCCTGTGCAGGCTCCGGAGATTTTCATGTGAATCTGTGGCTGGAAAACAGGCACGGGACTGGTGCTCAAAGTCTCTGTGTTTAGTGATGTGTTTTGTTTATGGCCCCATTAAAAGTCTTTTAAACTATTAAATTCGAGCTGATTCTTGGTGTTTTCTTTGCATACAAGCCTCCTGAGATCCCCTGCTATGCAGTTTGTAAAGGTCTCTGGGGAAAGCCAGGGGCTAATCCTCTTCTTTGCTTAACCTCAAAGATTATCAAAAGAGGGACAGCGGAAAGGAAAATCTGTCCCTGGAGTTAATCTGATCTAAGGCCTATGTGCAGCTCTTCCGAAAATGCTCTGATGGTTTTTGTGTTAAAAATCTACTTTTAAAATAGAACTTAAACATTTAGTCATTTGTCTTGGCCTAGCTTCTCTTTTTTAAATCTCTGTAATGTATATTTTTAAAGAAGTTTCTCATCTTTCTCATATTTTTCTTAAAAATACAGCAACTGAACTAAAGGTTTTTATGTTCAATTAAGAGATTTTTTTTCTAGGTCATCTTAGCATACCTATAAATTGTTACCTGGTCACTAGACCTGGCCTTCCAGATGTGAGGCTAACATTCCTTAATGGAAGAGACTGAGATGGAGCAAAAGAAAGCCTGTTGATAGAACCTCAATATTTATGTCTGCAGAGACAGACAGCATTTTTGAAATGCTAAAGTGAAATGCTTCATTGGGATACTGAATGGTGTGGAAGAAGTTTTCCTCTGAAATCTGTTAGCAGCTGTTGGGGACTCCCACTCATCAAGGACAGGAGGAGATGGTTTGGTTGAGGAGAGTGGTTTGAGGGATTATCTGATGATTGTCACGTATGAGTCTGGTCTCACTCACCCCAGAATTCTGATTTGCAGTGATTTGTTCATCTTTGTTGCTGCCCCAGCTTTAGGACAGTCTGTCCATTTTGAAATGTCAGATCCATTGCTTGAGTGGAGTTTGTACCACCACAGTGAGGGTTTTGGTTGAGATAATTTGGAAGGGGCCCATGGACAGTGGTAATCTCACACCAAAGTGTGCAAGTGCCTCCCTGTAAATTCAGGAAATTCTTCAGGGTGTGAGGGTCAGGCACACATTGCATAGACCAAAGGACTCTGAGCTTGGCCTTGTGTGCTCCCAGGCAGTGGTCAGGGGTTTCTCTATGAATTAAAACAGATGATGAACTGCAAGATGCAAAGGAAAAAACCCCTCTGCTGATTTTTCATAAGCATTGCCATGAGTCAGCTGCACATGACGATGTCCTTCAAGGTTACATCTGCAGGAGAGGACAACAAGGAGAGCTGGGCTGAGCATGAGAGCACACGTTCAGCAAATTCCCTGTCCTTATCTTGGATTGTTTATGGCTCCTCTGGGAGGATTATGACCTTCTATCTCCTTTCCATGGAGGGTGGATTTTGTTTTGAAAACGTTTTTTTTCCTTCAGAAGTGTCACAGTCAGTTGGAGTCAATTTTATAAACCTTACTTCTCAAAATGCAGTACCAGCAGACTTTTGTTTTTCACTTATAATGGTGACAAATCCAATAACTATGGAGTGCATTAACCTCTCTGCTGCTGCAATCTTCTGTATTTTGACATTTGTTTTCTGAATTTATTTGTCTGAATTGGATATAACCACTGAGAATACCTCACATTTAAGTGCAGACTTCTATAAACTACTGTTTTCCAGGCTCTTGTACTGACAGACCATTGCTGCAGGGCAAATGTATGTGTGGTTACTCCAGATTATAGTTCTGTCCTTCTAATTGTTGAGGGTAAAATATATAGTTTTAACTGGTTTGTGTGTACCAAACCCAGTTCCTATGATTTCTATTAGGAGTGGAAGCTATATTTTGTTCTGGAGAAAGTTATCTACCGTTGCTCTCCCTGAAAAAAAAATAAAACCTTTCCATCAGAATCTTTTTGCCTCAGACTCTTCCCATGCTGAACTTCGAACATCTCTCGTTCCAGAATGGTCCTTGAATTTTGCTGCAGCTTCCTACACATTCTGATGCTGAAATTTGAAGTGAGACACAAAAGCATCTTGCTATAACATAGATTAATTCTTTCTTTCTTGGAAAACCAGTTCAGTAGGTTAGGAGGGAAAAAATAGATGTAATATGTCCCAGTTTTAGTGGGGCTTTTGACAGGTTATGTTGTAGGTGAGGGAGGGAAATCTGGTCAAGGTAAAATGACCAGAAAATAGGTACGTGGTTGGTGGCAGGAGATGGGGACAGATTTTAAATTAATGATTAAAAAAAATGTGGTGTCAGGCTTGGAGAGCTTTTCAAAAGAGCAACTTTGTAGCTGACTGCACTTGGCTCACATACGGTCAACACTTTTTTTTTTATATTGGTATCTGGGCTTGTGTGTTTTAAAGAGAATTTATGAGATATGCAAAGAGTGGGGATGGGAAGAATTGCAAATGTCCTTTAGCATGATGCTGGAATTCTAAAGTTTCTGATAAACAGAAGGAATCTTGAGAACTAGGGCATTGTACTGAGTCTAGCTGTGATGAAGCTCAGGAGCTGAATACTTTTGCTCTAGGTAAGAAGCATACAGGAACTCAGCTTCTAAAATCCTCTCATGTGTAGAGCTGGTTTTGTGCCTGTTTCCCACTTTACGTTTCTTCTCTTCCATGATTTGTTTGATTTTTCCTCACACTTGTGGATGTGTTGACTTCACGACTGGCTGGAAGGAGAATGGTGACTTCCTATACTGAAAATATTGAGATTTCTAGAACAAATCAATCTACTTATAAAGAAAGAAAACAAAATCTCTTTTTTTCAAACAATCTCCATAAAATTGGGGTAAGGCCAAACTAAAATATTCCTTTTGATATGCTTGGCATGTTTTGGTGCCTATCAGAAACAACACATGGAGACACAGATGTGGAATTAAGAGGGAGGAGGAAATACTGATGTTGTTATTAGAAGGGGTTGTCCACATTGTTGATTTTGAACAAATACAACAAAGCTGCTGGTTAATGCAGTGCTGGTGTGTGTTTGGATGACAGCCCCAAGTGTGAGAGCGGGGTTTGAGCACGCAGTTGGCATGGAGCAGCCCAGAAACCACTGCAGGCCGTGCTGCTCTCCCTGCCAGTGCCCACCCTTTTGATGTGGCTGCCACATGTGCACAGCCTTGCCAGCACCCAATTAGGAAAACTTCTCATTAGAAAGAAAATTGTCAACCACTGCTTTTACAGGCTTCCAAGAACGAGTCCTGCCCTCCACCCCACCCCCAACACGGTTGTTTGAGGGGAGGAAAAGTTTCTGGACAGAAATCTGGTTTTTTGCTTGTGTGAATAACCAGAGCTGGACAGATACAGAATTTGCTGCCTCGGTGATAGCAGGGCTGATAGCAAGGCCAGGACCTCTTTTGACTCCAGTGATGGTTTTGGGTGCTCATTTTCTGGTGTGATAGACAGGTGTCTTGATTAACACTGTCAGCCCTCAGGTACAGCTACAGAGATGACAGCAGGAAGAGCAAATAAATCAGTTAATGAAGTTGTGTGAGTCATTGCTGGGTATCCATGTTAGAATAAGGCTTTTTCACCCTCCTGGCAGGATACATGACCTCATATGCCCACAGGAGACTCTGTGTTGGATTTGTTCCATTTTGTGTAATTTTGAAATTCATGAAGTTCATTGGAAGGATTAATTATGTATAAGGCATGTGTCTGCATGTTCTTTTCATCTGTGAATGTTACCCTGTGTGCAGTTATTAGAGGTCTGATTGGACTCAACATTTTGACAAGAATTCAGTGACAAAAGGGGCCCATTAGTCTTTGAAGTCATGGGCCAAAGAAGAGGAATGCCAGTAACATCAGTAATGACCTCATTTAACTTGTGACAGAGTACAAGATAATCAGGAAAGGTCATTGTAATATAACTGTGGTTTATTCTATATGCAGCCCAACTCATGTTTCAGCCAGGCTGTGTTGCAATTTTAATGAATGTGAAATCCTCTTATGTTTCCATGAAGGAAGGATGGACAGAACAAGACAACAACTGGAAAGATCCATCCCTCCCTGATATACTTAAAAGTGAATTAGCAAAGAGCTAGGAACAATAAAAGGCTTCTTGTCTTCTGAGAGATTTTCTAAAAAAAATTAATTTTTTACTAAAGAAGCAATCTTGTCAACGGGAAAAAAAAAGTAGTTTCCATGTTGTCTTTTCATCATAGCTATAAAGCACAAAGATTTCTCTTTTCAGTCAAAACTGAAAAACTGTAGGGACAAACAGTCTGTTTGAAATTGCCAGGGGAAAACAAAATATAGTCTGCATTAATAGGAAATTTCTGTGAACCTCTAATGCAATTATCCAGCTGCTTTATGAGCAGTATGAGTATGCAATCGTCAGCTTTGGAAATCCATCTCCCCTCTGCACAAGTTACACCTGAAGTAACAAAACTTTTGGGAAAGAAAATAATCAAAACAAAACCATTTCAGTTGTCACTTTTGTACTCTTTCCTTATGTTTTGTCCTCTTGTGACCCTGTACACTTTAGATTTCGGAACAGATTTTTATAAAGGAACAAAAATATTGTAAACCAGACAATTGTCCTGGTATTTTTGTCCTCGTGGGAGACAAGAATTACTGGAAATATCTTGGAATAAAGCTGCATTCAGAGGAAACCTCTCTCCATGCAGTCCTCTGAGATTTGGGTATTTTACAAAGGGCTTGAGTCAACATCAGACTTTTCTGTTTCTAGTGTGGTTCAGCTTTGTGCACTGACACTGGAGGTAGTTTGTTAGATGCCCATGGGCTGTCATTCTCTCTTCTGTGTCTTTTCAACATTAACTTTTATGGTTTCAGCACCTTCCACTTGAGGTTTGCAGACATCTTCAGTTAAGATGAATTGTCATCCATATGGACAGACTTCTGTTTCATCAGATTTTTTTTGAATAAAGAATATTTTGTCATCAGCACAAGAAAGGATGAGATTTCATTTGTTTAGCCCTTGTTGGGAATGTGTAGAACAGACAAAGCCCACAAGGGCCTGGTTTCCAAAAACAGCTCTATAGTGTGCCATCAGCTCATTTCCCTCCTGCACAGAATTGGCTTTGTTTGTGTTTTAAGATGAAAATCACATCACAGCCGAGACAGACCTTTAGGTGAGGATTCACAGACTGAGGATGGCAAACCTGCATCTCTGGAGAGCTGGGCTCCTCAGAGCTGGGACAGGTCCCCACTGAGCCTCAGAGCTAAGGTAACTCTGTAAGAGATAAGGAAACCTTCCCCTCATGCCCAAAACATGCCACCTTTAAGAGAGACACTGAAGCAGGAGATACGTATGATGCAAGGGCTTGTTTATCTCTCATGCCCAGCAGACAGCTCTTTGCACATCCACATACTTTCCTGATTTCTTCATGGTGTTTGGAATTACGTAAAGGACCAGTGAGTGACAGTAACCACCATGCTCAATGTGCTCCATTGATCTCATCACCATTGTATGAATTTCCACACAGTGGTGACTAAACTCCGTGGAACCTGCCTTGGAATGCTTTGGTTGCAGGATAAATCGTGGCAGGGATTTTTCAAGCTAATTCCTTCTGCTGATACCTCACAGTCTTTTCAAGAGGTTTTGAAGAGACGTGTCTCATCCCTGCTCCTAAACTGATGAGCAGGGCTACAAATTTCAGTTCCACAAGTCCGCTGGAATATCCAAATTGACTCAGATTTCACAATAGCTGGATGTTTGGAAACATTCAAGTGTGTAGAAATACTGTGACACTAATTTAAATGTCTCACAGTCAAAGCCTTGCAGTTGTTTTCTTGCAACACGTGTCTCTTACTGGAAGCAAAACAAGTGGGGCGAGTGGAAAACATGTGACTCCCTCGGTTATTGACATCCCCCTCTCACCCTGCCGGCCAGCACTCTTTGAATATGAAAGTCTCGAGAACAGCAGCCTATAAATATTCAGAGAAATCCAGGCAGGGCAAAAATGTTGCAAAAACCTTTGACTAACAGTTCACAGACCCTGTGAGCTGGGACTAACCACGGCTGGCCAGGGACACGGGCTGGATTCAAACAAAGGCTGATTGTAATTTTGTGGTTGGACATGAATGTTTTGCACAGCACTGATTGAGGCCACTTTGAAAACTGGGCCAGGGTTGTAAAATAACCTATTTACTGCAGTGTGCATTGTATTTGAAAACACAATGAAGCCTTGTAGATTCTAGCTGGGCTTGGTAGAGACCTCGCAGCTGAAATAAAGCTCTTCTGGCTATGAGGAGTCTTGTGGGACCTTGCTTGTTTTATTTGTTACCTGTGATTGGGTGAGGTAAAGTGAAACAAACACAAAGCAAGGAATTGGGTGCCTTTAGGTTCTAATTCCAGTTTTTCCATTGATTTTTCTCTTTGACCTTTGGCAAGTCATTTAACCCTTTGGCCCTTTGATTTCTTACACAAAGAAGGGGGTTAACACTGTACTGCTCAGACAGCATGATGACTAATGAATTAATGTTAATGAATTAATAATTGTAAAGCCTGCAGTCTGTGCAAAGCCTTATGGTAGTGGTAAATATTACAGGAGTCTTGTGAGTCTGTTCAGCACTGTCTGTATATGACAGACACTCCCACAGATTTACTTTGGGGCCTCAGCTGAACCCAAAGTTGAGCTTGAGGGTTGAACTTGTGACCCATGGCAGGAGAAGCATGGTGACCTCCTGCCAGAGGCAGAGCACGAGGAACTGGCTCTTAAACATCAGCAGGTGTTGAAAGCTGCAGGTTTGCTCTTCCCGAGCTTCACACGATGTTGTAAGAGCCTGAAGTCCCGTAACTTTGTGGGGGTGCCTCAACCTCTCTGTGGGGAGCATGGTCAGACAGTCCTGGAGCAAGGTGGAGACCTTGTTCTCCTCTGTGCTGCTGCCTGGGGGAACTCAGGCACCCCGAGGATAAATCCCCACTTAGCCAAGGGCGGGGACAGGGGTGGGACAGGGGTGTAACCTGCCTGCCCAGGCTCCTTCCAGTGCAACAAGGAGCTCCTGACTTTGCTTTATCACCTGAAGCTGGTGATCAGCCTTTTTATTTGTTGGTTCCATCCTTTCTGTAACGTCTTGCACAGCAGATCTGGTTACCTCCCTGCCCTGGAGATGTGGGTGCTTTGGGATGTGAAACAAGTGTTGTTTGTAGAGACTGAGCCTCAGCTGAGGGCTGGCTTCCTCCTCACCCTGCTCACACCTGGCTGTTGCTGAAAGTTGAGCAATTGAGGGCTTTGGGTACTCAGCATGTAGCAGGGCCCCTGAACCCTTTTCCAGTTATTGGGATCTGAGAGAGAACCTAATGAAAATGCTTCCTTTGTTTAAAAAAAAAAAAAAATCTTGACTAAACTCCATAGCAAAGGCAAAAATAGAGGGGGAATAGACAGGTTCTGTAGATAATTCATTGCAGCAAATTTGCTTTCAGGTATAACTTTGGAATCTTTCTCACCTGGTTAGGACCTAACTGCTACAAATCTACTCTGCATGATCTGCCTCCATATATTTATATGTTGTCTGTGTGACTTCCACACAGAACAAGCCATGATAGAAATCTTTCATTTAATTAAAATTGATTTTAAAATTCCCTTGATCAATAATGAGTTAAAATTCATCCTGGCAGTGATGGGAACAGCAAGCCTTTTGAGAAAAGCTTTCAGGCCAGTGGTTTTGGCTTTAGAGACTGGGTCTTGCCTGAAATTATCCTTTTCTTGGCTCCAGGCTCCGTGGTGCTTGGCACATTATGGTTTACCCTATAGCCCAGCTTGTCAGCCACCCATATGAAAAGCTAAGACATCCAGTCTAAAGGTCTCTTTCTTTTTCTGCCTTTTTCAATGTAGATGCTTTAAGCATCAAACCCTTTGCAGCTCTGTTGTCATCAGTTTGGTAATGCCTACTGGGCTTCAAAATGAAATTAGAATCTCGTGGAAAATGACCCAATATTTCTTCTTTGATTCCTACTCTGCAGCCTATCTGAAGCGTTTGAAGTGCTTGCTCAGATGGCAAAATGGGGTAAGTTATTAGTAAAGGGATATTTAACAGCTGAGTTTTAAAGATTGCAAAATCCCTCTGCATTTAAGCCTTATCCCCCTGCAGAAGAAAGACCCAAAGCAAATATGTATAATATAGAAGAGCATGGTTTATGTAACCTTGCCTCAGAGAAATTGGAGAGATTAATAAAGACTGGCTTCAAATGACAGTAATGCTCTGTTGTTCACACTCCAGGGTTCTTCCTAATTAATTGTCTCAAGCCTTTGCTGAGAGATACTTTACCAAAAGTGCTGTGATCAAGGAAAATTAAGAGGCTGAGGTACTCACTCAGTGCTGCTTCTCTACTGAGAGTTACTCATTTATCCTATGCCGGCATTCCCATCTCAGTGATGAGAACTTCGTTCCTGATCAGGCAACTGGATCCCCCTGCTTGACTTCCCTTGAAGCCACATGGGCCTGAGATAGCAAATCAACAAATTATCACAGGGGATCTGATAGCAGGGTTGGGGCACTTGTTAACTCTGGACTGGCCTTAACAGATTAATCTGGGTAATTAATGTGTAAATAACATCAATTTACACAGTTTCATAGAGAGTGAAACCAAAGGGCATTGAACAGGAATTGCAGAAAATCAGTGTCAAACAGGAAGGAAAGGAAATGTCAGCTGTAGTAGAAAGGTCTGGCATGATCTTGGATCAAATGGGGATGTGTCACCATTTTATTCCCTGGTTAGGGGAAGCTGGTGTATTATTGCATTTTTAATTGGCACCTTGTGCTGGAGATATTGACAGCTGATTTGATGTTGCTTGCTGTCTCTTAGAGAAGTACAGAAATCCAAAAGATGCCATGAAGAGGAAATGTTTTTGGAAGTAGAAAAACAGGCACTCCACTAAGCATTTCCTAGCACATGGGAAAGGACAAACAATGCAAGGATCACTCAGTTTGAATTAACTCTGTAACATTGAAAGCACTGTATAAAATTAGTAAGCATTGTGAAAGTGGGACTTCCTTTGCCATTAAAAAAAAAAAATTAGAATGCTTTCATGTTAATATGACAGGTAATAATTTCTTATTAAAAGGGTTATTCCTTGCAGGAGTGGGACAGTGCCCTGAGGCTGTAGTTGGCTGTGTTGTACAACCTGTGACAGACACGAGCTGCAGGGTTGCAGGGTTCCTGGCAGTACCAGGAACTGGCTCTTGGTCTCCCAGGTTCCCTGCTCTCACCTCCACACAGAACTGCTCTGCCTGCAAAAAATTCCTGTGCCCATTTTTCTTTTTATACCTACATTATCACATTTTTACAGCAAAGTAACCAAACCCTACTCATTTTACTTTTTGATGAGAAACACTTTTCACAGCTCTGCTTGGTAATAGAATTAGATGTTTCGTGCTTTCCAATCTTGCATGTCGTGACTAGGGACTTGTTTCATGCTTGCTGCAGCTCAGTTTCTCTGAGCATCTTGGATGCATTGCAGGAAAATCCCACGTTGTTCCCCAGGTGAGACTTTAAGGCCACCCTGTGCTGTGGCACCCTGTATTTCATTGCAATTGTTCTGTGCTTTGTGATGACTGGAACTCCTGTCTTTCCATTTCTCCTCTCCTTCTCCCTTCCCCCTTAATCTGCTCCCAAATAACTAAAAAAAAGTTTCAGGTAATGCATTCTGGCTATTGATTAGTTTTTCTGGTTTTGCTTGGCACTAGAAATAGGAAGGAGTGCCTCTGAAACAACCAGTAGGATGGCACACAAATGGCTTTCTTAAATTTTCCTATTTATATTGAAAAAAAAATCAGTAGCAGTCTGTATTTTTGGTTTGCTCAAACAGTTCCTCTTAGGGGGGATATTCTTAGGAGAAGAATGCTGCTGTCAGAAGGATAGGAAAGCATCCACTGTGATTTGATTTTCTTTTTCTTTCCTCTCTCCTGCCATACTATTCCACAGTGGAGCATAAGGCTGTTAGATCCTTGCTAATAAGGTAGTTCCAGTGACTGTGCAAAGAAATGTCAAAATGTTAATACAGTCATCAAGAGCTCCCAGGCTGCCTCAGCGATTTGAATTGATTTCAGAGGGTTCTGATCAGAGGAGCAGTTCCTTCCTTGGAGTTTAAATATGCTTTATTTTCCATGAAGGCATTTTGGAGCCTCTGCCTTAATCCTAGTTGGGGGAACACTTGCCAAGTCAAACAACCCCCATTTTCCCTCCTCACCCACGCACCTGCTGTTTGTTTCTCTGTGCTCCAGCCTTGTCTTTGTGCCATTCCAGTTGTTGCTCGTTGTCACAAGGGAACTGGGTACATAAAGCTGAGGTAATTTAAGGGAAATGGAAGACAGACAGATGTAATTACCCAACTTTTCATTTGGGCCAGGATGGGTATGGTAATACAGAGGTATTAAAGATATATATATATAAATAATTTTATATTTCAGGATAAAGAATGTCCAGCACCTGAATTTCTGGATGATGTGAGAAAGCAGGAGCTGATGCCACCTTTTACTGCCACAGTGGGAATCTCAGTAAGTCCATTGCAGACATTTGTTGTGAGTATCCACCACCACCCCCTGGGTGGGAAATTTTGGCCGGTTTACTTTGTCATAATATTATTACCTAATGCAATTACAAGTTTTCTCAGCAGTTTAATTAAGGCATGAATATGAATTTTTATTCTATGGAAAAATGTTGGTTATTTCATGCATCTAATTTATTTTGATTGGAGATGAAAATGGACAGTGCTTCCCAGAAGAAAACTTGACCCTGCACACAATTACATTGGAGGCAATTTAGGGATTATAGTTTGTGTTTTCTGATATAATTATCTGTTGAGTGGAAAATTTAGCTTGCAGAAAGTCTATAAAACTGGCCAGAGAGCATGAGAGAAAGATATTACATTACTTTCAATCACAGAACTGTTGGTTTAGATGAAACCCTTGCTGTTTTCCTCTTACAGTTTCTGCTTCAACCTTTCTGCTTGTGAACTGTGTAGTCATAGTCTGTGGATCTGAAAACAGCACCAAAGCTGTGGCAAATTATTTTATTTGGTGTTTCTGGTGTGGTGTATTTGAACTGTTGGAAAATTGCTTTTAAAGCTTACCTGCTTCAAAGGCAGAAATCTTAGATAATGTCTTGAGGGAACAGAGGGAAAGGAAAAACAGCAAAAGCTGCTGCTGCTGTGTCTGATTTTCCAGTGCATCCTTTTTGGCGGATCCCTGGGACACACCTTGAGTTCTGGTACTCCCTGGAGTTCCCTTGTGGTTTCTTTCTTGTCTTTTCCTCTCAGGACCCTTTTGACCATCTGTGGCTTGTGGAGAATATGAAAGCTCCTTCCTGTGTCCAAGATCAATAGCTTTAAACCAGAGCACAAGAAGCCACTAATCATCTTTTCCACCAGGCGTGATTAATTTCTGAAGTACTTCAGCTAGTTCCCTTTGAAGTTCCCTTTCCATTTATTTTTTATTTTTTTATTTTTTTTCAGCAAGTGTCCAAAACTCAGAGGCCCACACCCACATGTGTCCTGCAAGAGGCTGGGGCTGGCGAGGACTCCTCTGGAGTCTCTGCTGTTTGGATGTGGGTGGGCCAGAGCACTTTTTGGAAAGCTCTCCCAGATCCTGAAAATGTGATTTAAAAACCAGTTGAGATGTTTCCCAAAGCACCCTGGCTTCAGTGGAAAGTGGTGCTGCCTTCCTGTTTGAATCTTGGATTGAGAAAAGAAAAAAAAAAGGAGGGGGAGGAAAAAACACCCCAAGCAGCCACACTGCAAGGTTTAATTGAGTGTTTCAGTTCCTCAGCCTCACGCCAGCTGAATAAGAAAGTGACTGAGAGAAGCTACATCCCCCATCACCTCCTCTTTATGTGAGTAAATAAGACATTCCAGCAGTGCTGAGGCTGGGCCAGTGGAAAGATTTTATTATTATTATTATTGTTCTTATATTTTTAAAGTGTTATTTTTAAAGTTAAGTCATCCACAAATCCACCTGGTCTCTCTTCCTGCTTCTCCTGCATGCCACAGCAACACAGGGCTGCTGCTGTTACAGCACTGCTCACAGAAGGGGAAATATTGCAAGTGATGTGGGAATGGTTTCCCTGGAACTCTGAAGCCGCACAAGTGCCACACTGTCATCTTTGCAGGCACCAAAAAGTGGTTGTACTGCAAATGGGTGATGTGGCATTGGCTCACCCAGAGATGAACATGCCAGCTTGTCAGTGTGGGGATGTACATGAGCCTCGACACTGCTTCCAGTTGTGTTTGGCCAGAGTTTTCTAATTGATCTCTGGCTCTCAAAGAGCTGCCCCTGTGTACAAGCCATGGTTGGCTGAGTTGTTGTTGACTGTTGCTCAGTTTGCAGGTACAAACAACTCTGCACCCAGATTTCCTTCTCTGCACAGGCACATTCCTAGAGATAGGAGTTTGAAAAGGAGTTATATTGCATGTGTGTACCAAAGATATGTGCTGCTCTTGTAAGGCTGCCACTGAATGCTAGGTAGGAAAGGCATCCACAACCTGTTGCCAGGAAATCCCTCTTTGAAAACAGGACTTGGCTACTATTTATTTTTAATATACAGGATTTGTTTATTTTATGTTCATGCAGATTCAGTCATAACCACTTCTGGCTGCTACAGGAGCTGTGAGGCTCCATGAAAAACTCTGTTTTCTTCACTTTTGCAGCACTAGCTAAGGATGGAACTGAAACCTAATGAGGAAGCTTGTGCTGGCAATGTTTCTTACCCAAATGTGTCGGCTTGTGCATTTCTGGGCATCTGTGCTCAATATGAAGCACCTGCTCGTGTAAGATATGTTCTGTAAAGATTGGATGATGGCCCAGCTGGAAAGGAAAAATTCACACATTTAAGAAAAAATACCTGTTGAAGGCCCAGTGGTGAGCAAAGCAGCTCGTGGTTCTGCAGGAATATCAGGGCTGGGAGGGGAGTCTCCACAGCAGGGACAGAGAATGGAGACAGAAAATTAAAATGCTCTGCAGCGATTGCAGTAAACTGCTAATGTGCAAAACAGAGGCAAGTGGTTCACTCTGTGGTTCTGGCAGTGTGAAATGTGTTTTCTGCTCTCTCTTAGGGGTGACCCACTTATAAAGTAGTTGAACGATGACAGTAGACATCAGTGAGGCTGAAACTAAATAGATACAGCTGCAGATGTTCTCCTAAAGGAGAATCTCACTAAAAAACAACTGTTGAGGAATCCAGGCCTTGCTTTCATTTAACAGTGGATGCAGTTTCTCCTGGTATTACTGGAGATGTGTGTTTGTCAAACTGAGTGTAAAATTATGCACTTTTTAAACCATTCTCCCTTGTTTGTCTCTCATCCATCCTGTTTCTACTTTGTATTCCAAGACTGCTTTTCATCTCCCAGAATAGGACAAGATCCCTTGTCTCTGGACACTTCACTTTCCAGGGTTTCATGGCTAATGCTTGTGCCCCTAGTGTCTCCCCACTTTGGGCTGGATGTTATGGGGAAATCATGACCACTCTAATTTGGAATATGCACAAAAACTATGATTTTCATGACCTTATAAACATTAGGTAGCAGGAGACATTAGTAATTATATTATGTGATAAATAATATAGAAATATTTGTATTTATTTTCACCTTAAAAAAGAAAATAACTAGTAGTCCTTATATTGAGTTTTCATGCTCTGGTCACCCAGTGTGAAACAGTTTCCTGCAGGTTGATCCCCAAGCTGTGTCCAGAATCAGGCACAGCTGATGTTTTTATTAATTTGGCCAATATCCAAATAAGGACTTCAAATGAACCTCTGTCCCCAAGAAAGAAAAGGGCAACATTGCCAGCTCAAGGCTTGGATTGTCCCCTGAGGCATCCTCTGGGTTTGTTTCTTGGGAAAGCAAGTAATTCCCAAACTGGCTGCTAGTGCTGAGACCATTTGAAAGCATCAGCTCCAACTGCTTTGAACTGTCCTAACTTCAAAACAAGCATGTGATTTTCTGTACTAAATCCAAAGTGGAGAAAAAAGTTGCTTCTGGGGCTGGAAACTTGCATGAAGGACCAAGTTTAGCTGTAATTCAAATACTTATGAGTGAGTTATGATCACCTAAAGCTCACCAAGCCCCCCCTTGGAAAGAATGGGGCCACTCAGAGGGTGGGAATATTAGTCTTTAGGAAAAGGCTGCCCATCCATGAATTTCCCTTCTTCTCCTTGTGTGCCATTCCTTAACTTGCCTCCTGCACAATAGATTTTATCATTTGCTGCCCATTTACTGCCAAGGCAGTCTTGCCCCTGCTGCAGCAGCTCCAGGCAAGGAATGTGGGCTACAAGTGCTTGTGCTGGAAGGTGCAGGATATTTTAAGGGTTCATTCTTTTGCCAGTGATGCTTCATCCCTGCCTAGGTACTTTATGGTTATTTTCCTCCCAGTTTGTGTTCCGTGTCTCAGCCCACAGGCTGCAGGTCAGTTTGTCTCATGGGGATTGAGGATCTGATTCACAGCTAAAATCCTCTTTTCTGACATCTCTACATTTTGTTTTTTTCCCTTGTGCAGAGGAGCACAGGGCACAGTGTGTAACTGGGATCCAGCCTTTTCAGAGTCGCAGAGTTTCCCTAGTCTGACAAACAATGAGAGGTGAAGGTGGCACAATATTAGGTCTAGCATTGACTGTTTGGGTGATATTTATTTAATATAATGAATAATATTAAGCTGGGTATTTGTGTTTGCTTTTTGTTGGGGTTTTTTGATTGTATTCTTTTTTTCTGCTTTATCTCTTTCCCTCATGCATTAGAGGTTTTCCTTTCCTGGTTTTGGAGGGGTGTAAGGATGAAGCTGTGCTTTCAGTAAAGTCACTAAGAGTAGAGTTTGATCACACCCACACAAATGGTGGTTGGTGGTACACTGTTTCTGTATAGACATTTCACTGAATCTGTAGCTTTTAAATTGAGCTGCGTTTTCCTCCTCAATGGTTTTAAAATGGTTGGTAAGAGAAGATTTGAGGTGCTTCAAATCTCACCCTATCCCCCCAGTAAAATTAATGTTGCCATTGAACATTTTGGATACAGATATAATGCTAAAATAATGGTTAAAAAAATACTATGAATATAAAAATGTAAGAGGTTTTTCCTGTTGGTTGTTTAGTGTCTTTATCTTGTGCCTGGGAACTCTGGTTTGGATGCATGTGTGAAATGGCGGGGGCTTTTCCTCCTCTTGTCAAGCATTTATTTCCTTCTTGTGGAGAAAGAAGCTTTGCAAAAAGAAGTGAGGCAAAGAGAGACAAAGAGGCTGTAAGGGATGGGTGATGGAGTGCTGATATTGGCACATGTGCAGGTCTGTGTTCTTTGTGGCTGACACTGTGCACTGTGCCTGGGCAATGCAACATCTGCCTTGGCACAGGGGCTCTCTAATATCCATGGAAGTTATAAAGCACACGAAAATACATTTCTTTCTCTCTCCCCATCTTTCCCCCTTCTTTTGAAACCTCAAGGTGTTGACTGGTGGCTCACTATAGCACTTAGTTTGTTACCACCCATTCACACCTCTGCGTGTCTACTGTCCCCACCTCCTCTCACACTTCCCTTGCTGTAACGATGTGTTGCAGAAATAAATTGTGTTGCACAATGAGTGCGTAGAAAGAACAAGAGGGTATTTAAAAGCTGAGAAATTGGAGAACTGGTGTGGAAAGAGAGAGAGAGGGAAGTGCTTTTGGCACACTGAGCTGGTAGTATATTATAATTCAAGCTCGATGTCTGCTGCGCCGCAGTGATTATAACACTCATTTGAATGCTGGAAGTTGAGTTTAACAGGAAGGGATTGAAAAGCACAGGACTTGGGGTGTTGCTTTAGAGCTTGGGAGTACAGAGTGTGGCTTCTCTTCTTTCCTCTAGGATCTGTGTGGAAAAGAAATGGGTTTTTTTGTTTTGGTTTTTGGGGTTTTTTTTCTCCCACTCAGGTCTGAAACACACAGAGGTCTTGCAAAGATTCTGCTTAATGGTGGATGCTTAAAAATCCCACTCAGTACTTTGAGAGATTTGCCGTGGTGTGAAGAGACTTTCTGAGACAGAGGAATGAGTTGAAATAAACATTTATTGTTTCAGCCATGCAATCGTAACACTTCCCTCTAGTTCCACATCTCCCTGGGAAGATTGTGCCCCTTGATCACACTCTAAAGGAGCCAAGGCCGTGCTTTGCATTCACACAGCACAAGCAGGCACCAAGCACCTTTTGCATTCCACGTGCAAAGCTCCTTTGCTCCCTCTCAGAAGCTGGTGCTGAAGGAGACGGTACCAAACTTTATTATTTTCTTTCCAATTCTGTTCAATCTCAGTGAGCTCCCAATTTGAAATGATGGCTTGCCCTTAAAGAGCTGCTTGCACTTGACAAGCGTGTGGCAGTTCTTCATTAATTACCAGCAGCCCTTCCCAGCACAACCTCAGTTAGGTAGAATATTTGTTCAGAGCACATAATTATCTCTCTGTCGTTCTCTCTCTCATATCGATTCGTGTGGAAAATATGATTAAAACATGAACATCTACAAATGATTCAGAATAACAAGAGAGGAAAGGCCATTGTTTTCTTGCACTGACTATACTAGATTACTATAATTACAGCTGAATGGTTATACATTTCTCTGTGTCCCCCACAAGACTGTGCTCATGCACAGCCCCGACGTACCGCTTAAAATTAGGTTTAAAAGAAATAACCTCTTAAGGAGGTTTCTTTGACCCACTAAGGACCTTTACCTTGGCACTTGCACATGTAATCTCTGGCATAAGGTCATGCTAAGCGGGGGTAGGGCTAGGAAAAGAAACACCAAGCCTTCAGACATCTGTTGTGGTGCTTGGGCCAAGAGCGGAGGGGAGGCAGTGCCAGTTCGGCAGCCGCTCCTGCAGATTGCAGTCGGCTTGCTTTTGATGCCAGCGTTAATAATGTGGGCTTCCCGCTGAGTGGGTGGCACTGCCAGATTCCTAATTAGAATCCACTAAAAGCACCAAAAGGTGAAGTGGTCATTTCTTTCCACCCCCCCCACGCCTTCATCTCTTCTCCCAGCAGGTTTGTTTAGCCTCATTTTTGTTTTGGCCTCTCAGTCCGTCGGAGAGGAGTGGGGCAGGGTCCTGTGTGCTCTTGCCTTGATCTCAAATTAAACAACTGGAAATTCTGATCTGCTGAAGCCCTCAGGAAGGCCTGATTCACTGTGGTGTGTGTGGAGATGACAGAACTAATTTCACACTTCATCCATTGTGCACAGTGGGTTCACTTGTTGTTTGCTCCTGCAGCTGGTGCAGGCTCCTGAGACAGGACGTCGTTATCCTCTCCTGACTTGATGCAGGCTACGGGGGAAGAGCCTGGTTCAGAGGGCAGGACCACGTTATGTGTATCCCGTTGGCAGCTCTTGCTTTCTCTTAAGAGGCTGGAAATGCTATTCCAGAGGTTTTGTTTGTCTCTGAATAGCTTCAGGATTCTTTTTTCATAGAATCATAGAATGGTTTGACTTGGAAGAGACCTTAAATCATGTTCCCACTCTCTGTCACAGGCAGGGACACCTTCCACTATCCCAGGTTGCTCCAAGGAAGGTCCATCTAACCTGGCCTTGAACACTGCCAGGAATGGGGCAGCCACAGCTTCTTTTTTAGATTGGTTCCAGATAGCTTGACCAACTTGGAGATCCTCGAAAAAGCTCTGGGAAATCAGGCTGAGAAAGAATTGAATTGTCAGATTTTTGACATAAGGTATGGCTAGATGTGCTTATGTCCTCTGGGAGAACAAGCTTGGAAGCAGGCAGGACACAGAGGCCCAGCTTGGAGAAACCATCCCAGGTGAGCACAAGCCAGTCTGAGTGTACTGTGGCCATCCCTTTCCAACTACATGTGGCACATCCCAAGAGCTCTGCTGAGAAGGAATGGACGGGAAGTTCCTGAAAGATGGAATAATAGTTTTCAGGATGAGGCTTCTACCTTTTTTCTCATTCTCTTCACTTTCCTTAAGAGGGTGCCTCCTTAGAAGTTTTCTATAGCTCTCTTTATCTCTGGTTGCTTGATAAAGTAATGGGACTAACTGTACCAAAACCCAGGCAAAATGCAACCTGCAAAATGCAGGGCAAAGAGTTCAGCAAGAATTGCAGACCTGGACCTGAAGCTGCTGTCACTGCACCTCTCATAAGGAATGTGCAGGGCTTTTTTCTAGCCATGAAATAAGGTATTCAGTTTTTGCTTGTAAGGTTTCAGTTGCAAACCTGGAACTGAGCTACACAAAGTTCCTTATGAATCAAAACAGGAGAAAGGAGTCCCGTGAACTCTTGCCAGCTGAAACTTCTGACTTTTCCTTGGCTTTACCTTTTAATTTGCTGTTAGAAAACCTGTGATCAAGTTTTAGCCTGGGAGCCAGAATTAGCCAACTAATCAGCAACCTTTCTCATTGCCTGATTAAATTAAATCCTTCATACTGTCCTGTCTTTTGATCAGTAATGCAATAGGATGCATATTCCAGTAATTGTGAATGCAGAACAGTGAGTTTTCTGCCAGAATTATTTCAGCACAACTGCACTGCCCTCTCCAAATAGCCCCTGACTACCCAACCTTTAGGATGGAAGGGAAATTGCCTTCCTCAGTGTCCACAAAATACTTACCATTGACTGGTAAATACCTTCTAGTTAAAACGTTATTTCAGTTTCTTTCTATTTGTGTCCTATAAAATAAAACAATGCCAACTTTATTTCTTTTTTCTTTTTTTTTTTTTTTTTTTTTCCCTCTCTACTAACCAGGACATAATATTTATGACAAATGTTTTGGAAAATTCCTATAATATATGCATGGATATAAATGAGAAAGAGCTGAAAAAAAGAGAAAAAACTCCAGGTTCCAGACAGGGTGAGAGAAAAAGGGAAAAAAAAAATTCTGAGAGACAGCAAATGTGTATCTTTTGTTTGGTAATATGGTATCCATGTAATGTCTCTGAAATGGCCACAGTTAAAGTTCATGCTACATTAGGAAAGCAAAGTGGTTTACATTGAAACTTAATAGAAGTCAATTGTGTTTGAAACATCTGATGCAGAAATAAAACACCTTATGTTTTATGGGAGTGAGGAGCTGCATATTTGGCACTCGTTCTTCTTTCTAAACACGTGTGCTCCCTCTATCAGTTTGAGATAATCCAGGGCTGGCTCCTGCCCAGTCACTCCTCCTAAGCAGAATTTCGAGAGACACGTTGAGCTCCCTGCTCACACTCCACTCCCTCTTGGGCCACTAATTGCCTTGAGTGAGAATTAGTTATCATCTTCCACAAATCTTCCACCTTCCAAGAGAACATTATTAACAATGACTATTTTTTTCTTGCATCATAATTTCTTCTCTTTGTTTGGGGAGACCTTGGGTGCTTTCCACCTAATTTTTTTTTTTTCTGTTGCTTAATTTTTTTTCATGCAAACTTCAAACTCTTGAAGTTCACATCAGAACATAATCTCTAGGGTTGCTGTTGTTTGACCCACTTCACTACAAAACCAGAAAATAAAGTTTCAGTGACAAACCCACTTTGTTTTGTAGGAAGATACAGTCATGAACTGCTCCTTCAGTTGAACTGAGTTATCCTGTGGACACCTTCCAACTTCTGCTGCCTTCCACTCATTTACATGCTTATTTTCCTAATCCTCTATTTGACAGGCAGAGTTTTGCTCTTTTTTTGCATTCCAGCTGAAATGGGAACCTCTGTTCTTTGTTGCTTTAGACGTGTGCAGGCGTTCACACCTCCAGAGTGTCAGGGGGGTCTGAACACAGGGAGTCAGGCTGTGAGAACATAATCTGGAATTTACAAATATTAGTGCACTTCTGCACCCTCTTCTTTCTGAGGGGTTGAAAGCCAATCCAATTAGCTACTGAAGTGTTCTATTTAGTAGATTAGTTGGGATTTGGATTTTAAGATAAGATTAATATGTTGTTTTGGGTTTTTTTTTTTCCCTACAAGGTTATATGACAACTCCACAAGAAAACTGAAAATATTACCCAGAACTTCAAATCCAAAGTTCAGTGCTGTCACTATTCCTTCAGTCATCCTTCCTTTAAATGTCACAATGTCTTCATTGGGAACAAGTGGCAAACTTTATCCGATCACTTATGTATATGAGGTTCAAATTAAGTAACTTTAAATAAATGACACATTTGCTTTTTCCTTGTCTAAATTTAGGTAAGCTAATATGTCAAAATTTATCTGATACTCTCTCTTAAAAACAAATAAAAAAAGAAATGGAAAAAAGAAAAAGAAGGAAAAAGAAAATGTGAGCTTATCAGCCACAGTTAGGATTATATGCATTTAGCTTAATTGTTCAAAATAATGCTTTTATTTTTCAATATAAATTTTAAATTCTGATGGAAAACTAATCTGAAATGTTGTGAAAGTCTGTAGATGTGTTTTACAGTTAGCAGTCAGTTGACCTAGCAACATTTCCTACGCTTTCAGTGTATTTTAATTAGATGTTAAGGATAGAATTAGGACTGGTCCTTTTTATCAACTTGTGGTGTTATTGGAAACCAGGACTGGTTTAGAGTCTTGATATGTGCAAGAAGTGGAGATCAGGTTGTTCTGTTCCATATACTAAGATATTAAAACTTATTCTTCTAGCAACTACTTCTGTTAAATAGAAATTGGTCAGTTTTGTATCTGTCTCATAAAGAAGACAATTTATTTCGTGAAACTATCCAAAGAGTGTGGAAAAGTGATAACGCAGTGACCTTTTCATGTCAAAATTTTAAACTCTGCTCTAGCATTCCCTTTCCTAGGGGATTAATTTCCATGGCACTGAAGCTCTAAGACACCTTCCATTACCAGGCTTTGTTTTTGTTGGTGCTCTTGGAGGTTTTCCTTTATTCCTTTGCAAAACTTTGGTGAGTGTGTGATGCCAGTCTGTGGGAGTGCGAGGAAGGTGGATGTGTCTGTCAGGAGCTGGGGGTGCTGCTCTGCAGGCTCCAGTGCAACCCTGCTCACCACAATTTGTCACGAGGAAGGGAATGAAGGGCTGAGCACAGGAACAGAAAGGAGCTTAAGCACTGAGCTGGTTGAGAATGCAGAGCTGCATTCTTTAGTTGAGTCCTCTCCAAACCGTGTCAACATAGGATGGTTTGGGAGGAAGGGACCTTGTAGATAATCCTGTTGCAACCCCTTGCCATGGGCAAGGACATTTTCCACCATCCCAGGCTGCTCCAAGCCCTGTTCTTGGACATTTCCAGGGATCCAGGGGCAGCCACAGCTTCTCTGGGCACCCTGTGCCAGGGCCTCAGCCCTCTACAAGTGAAGAATTTCCTCCTAACACTTGATCTAAATTTCCTGTCTTTTAGTTTAAAATCATTCCTCCTTGTCCTATCATTGTGTCTGGAACACATCTTCAAGATTCAAAAGTCTACAATATGGAATTTCTTTCTGGTTTTAGCTACGACTACTTCAAGCTTTGAGCAGTTGTGGTTTGGATTTTTCTTTTTTTTTTTTTTTTTTTTTGTGGGGTTTTTCTGTAGGTTTGTTGTTCGTTTATTTGTTTTAAACAAAAGGTTGTTAACTTTTAGGATTCCAGCTTTTCCTCTTCTGTACTCATTTGTCCCTCCATTTGTTATTTTTTTTAAAGCACAATTCTAAAATGAACAAGACAATGAAAATATAACATTCCTTCCCCACATGAGTGCAAGTTTAAAGCCATTTGAATGCACAGCATAAGGCAGGAATCACAAGTTTTCTCACCTTGACATTAATATTATCATAAAAACCAGACAAAGCTGTGGCTAAATTAAGAGTACTACCTGGATTTTATCAGGTAGGACTTTATTTTTCCTAAAGCCACAGTTCTGGGTATTGCAGAACCAGGTGAATATCTGGTCTTTCCAGAAGAGAAAATTTATGATCTTGAGCAAAACCAGTGATTTAAAACTTGAAAAGAAGATATGGCTTTTGGTTGAAAAGGAGGGGGCTGGGTGGTGTTTTTTTTCATTTGTTTTTTACTGTTTTGTGATCTTAAGTCTAAGGACTGACTTTTGAATGGCCAGATCTGACAGCACTGGTCTAATATTGGGAAGCCATTCCTGGTGGGGAAGGCTGGCCTGCACACCCCCCTTCTGCCACGGTGTGTGCTCTGCAAGCGGGCACGAAATCACAACTTAATACTGCCAAAAGCCAGAGGAAGAAAACAATTCCCTGGACAGACTGGGCCAGCAGTGCAGCCACGGGACAGGAGCCCTTCCCTCCCTGGACATATGTTCAGCTCATGTGTGAGCCCTGCCTGCCCCGGGCTGCTGCTGGGGCAGCTGGCTCACATCAGTGCTGTCAGCAGCACCCCAGCCCGCAGCACAGGCTGCTCCTGTGCTCTCCAGCAGCCAGCTCCCAGCAGGGTTCCCTGGCCCAATCTGGTGAGGACAGTGAGTATCCCTGAGCAGGAGCCTTTGTCTCTGCTCCCCTTGATCACAGTGCCACCATGGATAATTGCAAATACATCTCACGTATGGCTTCCAGGGGACTCATACAGCAGGGCAGACCTTAGTGCTTCCTGGTGCTTTTAAGTTCTCAGCATTGGCTTTGCATCCATCTAGGAGAGTCTATCTCTGCCCTTCATCACTGCAGGAAATCCTCTCTTTGGGGGCCAGTCTTTGCTGTCTCCTTCCTCCTCTCCTAGCCCCACGCTTGAGCAGTGCTGCTCCTTGATTGTGATCTAAATTGTCCTTATCTCATGCCAGGCACTGGGATGGCTGCAAGGCATCATTTCCTGCCGGGCACTGCCAGGCACAGAGCATATGCCAGACATCCAGGGGCAGATGGGGCTGGTTGGGGCCAGTGAAGCATGAACAAGCAGGGGCCTGGGTAGGAAGGGCTGAAGAACTCCACAAACTGGTTAAGTGCCACAGCCCAAGCAATGTTAACAACTCATTCCCTGCAGGGCTGGCGGGTCAGCACGGGAGGTCAAAAAAATTAAGGACTATTTTCTTAAGGAGGTAAAGAGGTTTAGATCCATACAGCTGGTGTAGGACTCAATGCAAAGATTGGCCTGAAAGAAGGCAAAGGGGAATGCTTCATCTCAGTCTCTGCCTGCTGAACCAGGACCAGCCATCTGCCCATTTTCTACCTGGGATTCTCCCCATGCTGAGCTGAAACTTGCTTCATTATTCAAAAGCAAACTTGCCCAATGGCACAAGATGTTGGGAGGCAGCTGATTCGTGACCTAGCCAAAGACATGGGGAGGAGGGAGCGAGGTTTTCCTTTGAACCAGGCTCTGGAAGCATATGGCAGGCCTTGTACTTCAGGACGTGATCCATATGCTGCTCTTCAGTGCCCATATGCTTTCTATATTTTCCGTATTTATTTATTTTAATCTGGATTGAGTCTGTGATCTTGATTTTCCTTTTGCTGCTGGCTGTAATTACATTTGGTTGTGCTACTGGAGGTAAGGCAATGAGGTTAAAAATGAGCACCAGAGTGTTCAGTTTTGTCCTTTTAACATTGTCCTGTCCTGTGCATTTCGTGTCGAGAGTTGTATTCTGGGTTAATGATCTGTAATGCTCTTAGTTTACATTTCTCCTTCTTGGTGCAGCTCGGAAGTGCAGTTTCATTGACTCAGGGTCAGAGAAGAGACAAGCTCCAACAATAGAACTGTACAAACATTAACTGATATTCACTGTTTCTTGTGGGGTTAGAAGCTATAAATCAGTGTATTCCTCTTTCATTGGAAAAAGCAGCAGAACTCAGAAAGCAGCTCTGGACTCTGCCTCTAACCAGTGTGGCAGAATTTGACCTAAGATAGTTAAGATTTATAGGCACAAGGAAGCATTATCAGCCACTCTGTCTTCCTCCCTCATTCAGGGATATTCTGGCTCCAGCAGGGCAGCATTTCCTGCTCTCTTTAGCTGAGCCCTTCCTGTCCCAAAGGCTCCTTAGGTCCCAAACCAAGCAAGAACGGTGCTGGTGAGCTCGCACTCTGCCCTGCTCACCTGAGCACGGAGGGACCCTGCTGGCAGCCCCACACCGAGAGAAGCAGCAGCTCCTGAGCACAGCCTTGGGGCTGTCCCGGCCCCTGGGGGTTCGTGCAGGCTCCAGCCCCACCCTTCGTGCCTGTTCCTCCTCCCAGCTCCAACAGGGATGCACCCCAAGAGCAGAGCAGGGGCTGGAACAGCAAACCCTGCCTGGCATGTCCAACCTATGCCCATCTGCACAAAATCCACCACCAGCAAAGTACTTGTAGGAACAAAGTACTTGTAGGAACAACAGGCGTCCTGAACAAAATGAAAGTGTCCTGAAAAGAAGAGCTACATTTTTGTGTGTTTAGTTCTTCAGCCTGCAAGAAATCCTGTTTTCACACTGCTGCTGAAAACAGTCATTCCTCACAGACGAGGGGCTTGATGGTCCTTTAACCACTTGCCTTTTGCTTTCTTGTGAACCTGCTAAATAATTAGCAGTGAAATCTGGTTTCTTTCTTATTTCCACATTTTCATAGGTATAAAGCTCCTGACAAAATAACTCCTCTTTGATATTGGGACAGAGGTACTGATTTTGTTTTTGTTTGTGGGTTTGTTTTTTTTTTTTTTTGTTTTGTTTTGTTTGTTTTGGTTTGGTTTTTTTTTTTCTGTGGGAAAGATTGCAGCATACTCTGGGTCTGGTGTTAATGTAACCAGACTCTTCTGAGGATCCTCACCAGTTATTAAATGACTATTCCTCACTTTTTGTTGCATACAAAGAACAAATAAGCAGACTGGGTGTTTCCTGCATGATGTGATATCATCTGTGTATTATTGGGGAATACTTAATTCCTTTATCACTGTGTAGTAACTCACGTTAAAATTATTTGGAATTAATGACAGTTTTGTGTGAGAAAAACAATGTCCTGGATTCTGAGAGGTTTTATCACTGACATGTTTTTCCACCACAACATTTTTAGACACTGAGGAGATCTTATGATATCAAGGACTCAGAACAAAACAAGGGCTGTTTTTCAAGAAGAACCATCTCTAATTTTCATCTAAATCTTGTGCTGAAAAGTATTTATCTATAAATACTTTTGTATTTCATATTGTTATAACTGGAGAACTGAAAGTGCCAAAATACTGTTCGTAAGTCTGCTCTCAAAAGGAAGCAGGAGATGTTATAAACCTTGCAGAAGAGCCTGCTTTTGTGAGAATATAGAGAACCTTCTCCAGAATGGAGCTTTAGAAAGAAAACTCTTTAGGAGATTTTGGTGGAAGGTGTTTTGGTAGAAAATCAAGGATTTAGAACACAAAGATTTTTTGCTAAGGAGGTATAACATGGTCCTCCCAGGAGATTGGGGGCCCCGCAACATTGAACTTCCCCTCCTGTCCTTTCAGACATCACAAAGTTTGAAGAAGATCCACTTTGGTGCTGAATGGACTCTAAGTTGATTCTAACAGGGGATATTAAAATGCTTTGTGTTAACAGCAGCAAAAACTATTTCTACTGTCTCCAGTAAAATTTGTAAAGAAGCTTTCTGCTCTCCCCATTCCCCTTGACAAATATTTTTATTTTCATCTCAACTGGGAAGAAAAATCAAATGAAAAAATGCTGGTGTTTTCAGAGCACATGACTTCCAGTTGAACTCCGGTTAGAAAAGAGAGAAAATGAAGGAAAGAACCTGAATTTCAATCTTTCTAAGGTTCAGTAATTTCTCTACTTTAACACTTAGATTACCACATAGATATAGGGCCTTGTTTACTCCTTTCTACCCTTTTTCAAGTCATAGGATAGAACCCAAATCTTTAGCTCATCACAGGATAATTCTCTGGGCAGCCTTCCCTTTCTGTCAGAAGCAGCTGGAGAATGTGAAAACCTCACTTGGCATTTCCAGCACGGGGAGTTGGGCTCTACCTTCCTAACCTGTGCAAGCCTCAGGCTGCTGCCAAATCCATTGCTGATAATGATGGCAACCACTGCTCTGCTGAGGCTTGAATGACAACTTTCCTTACAAGTCTGGAAGGAACATCATTATCCAACATATTCTGAGAAACTTCACATTTTAGCTCTTGTGGAGGAGACATGGAAAATACCTGAGTGTTTTATGGCAACCCTTGGGTGGGATTTTCCAAGAATAAGTAGACAATAGAGGGCAAAACAAGTCTTGACTGAATTTTAAGCGTCCGTGTGAGGCAGGGATGTCCTTGGTGCAAAGGAGGAAGAACACTGTGAATGTTTGCTTGGATGTGTTGCTCTCACACTGAGCAAACTCTGGTATTGGCCAGGAGGGTTTTGGGACACGGGCTCAGGTGAGGGCAGAGCAGAGCAGGGTCAGTGCTGAGCAGCCTCAGGGAAATCCATCCTCCTTGTCCACCCTGCACAGCTGGAACTGGGTAAGAGGATGGGGAGTTCTGAGGCCCAGGCTCCATCTCTCTGGACCTCACTATCATTTTCTCTTTGTTCTCCAGGTGAAATTTCAGTGCATCTGTGTCTGTCTCTTCTTTCCCCATGTAAAGGATAAGAACCAAACAGATCTGAAAATGTCTCCTGCATCTTACAGCAGTGAGCTTTGATTCACACTTCCCTTAATTCACTGCTGTGAAAAATGGGCTGGCATCCTACTGTGAATTTAAATACTCCCAACCCAGGAATAAATGGATCCCATGGCTCATTTATCTTTCAGATATTAATTAATAGTGGTTAATTGTAGTTATGAACTGCAGTATTCCAGTCTCCAGCATCCATACATTTTATTTAATATATTCTGATTAAGGTGGAGTCAGCGAGTTGGAGAATAATTAAAACAACTCTTTGCCATCAGCTTCTTACAAAATTTCAGCTTCCTCATGAATTCATAAGATGATTGCATCAGCCTCCTCAGAGAGAGTAAGTTGTTTTGGGGCTGAAGCATGGCAAACACTGTGAGAAGATCCATTTGAGCATGGTTTGCC
Organism: Cettia cetti; assembly: GCA_013401135.1. Taxonomy (NCBI): domain Eukaryota; kingdom Metazoa; phylum Chordata; class Aves; order Passeriformes; family Sylviidae; genus Cettia; species Cettia cetti. The sequence goes on along the minus strand of VZUI01045533.1, from coordinate 23,879 downwards.
TGCTTGGTGCCACAGACTGACACACTTTCCCAGCATGGCACTGATGAAATAACTCTGCCCTCTTTGCTCTAGGATCACAGGATAAGAAGAGTTTCCACTCTTAATTCTGTCCCTCCTTTAAGCAATGAAATAGTTGATAATATGAGCAGGGCAGTCCATGCCTCTGGGTTTATAGTACAAGAAAATTCCATGAATTGTTGGTATTAACTTTCTGAAACCTATTGTTACTCCAGAAAGGATAGGCCATAGTACAGGGCTTAGGGAGTAGTTTGCTTAGATAAACAGCATTTTCTTCATAGATTCATTGAATATTTTGGGTAGGAAGGGACCTTAAAGGTCACTTCATCCCAATCCCCTGCCATGTGCAGGGACACCTTCCACTAGACCAGGTTGCACCAAACCTGATGTTTTCTTATTTCATGATCCACATTTCCTTTTTCTGGACGCATATAAATGCTATTTTTCTGGCTTTTGCTGAGATTTCACTTATTGATGGTGGTACAAGTAGATTTCAGGCTGATGGAAATAAAAAACCATCTTTCCTTTTAGTCTGTGTTAATGAGCTTTGGTTTCAAATCTCACCCCTCGTGTTGTGAGGGCAGAGCTGTGTTTGAGTCACCTCACGTAGCTCTGGGCAGAGTGGGGGTCCATGAAGGCTGGCAGGTGTTAAGGCACAGCACACTGCAAGTTTTAAGGGCAGTTTCCTGAGGGATTTCCTCCTGAAGGCAGCTGTTGTTCGGTTAAGAGAGAGCCATATCCACTCTGCTCCCAGTGGCATCCTGAAGCACACTTGCAACACAGAAAAAAATGATGACTCTAGAATTGATTTGATGATAAAGTTTCCCCCCACCCCTCACAAAAGCTTGTGGCTGAGTTCTGGCAGGGAGATGTCCTGTTGGAAAATGAACTTGGTTCATCTGGGCTCTGGTGGGAACCCCGTGTTCAAGATAAACATGAGAGTGTTCTTTGAAGTTGTTTGCTCATCAAAAGCACAGTTACTTTGTTTGTATTATGCTTGATACTCCCATGAGATGGAGTTCAATTTATGGTATAAAATCTTGGCAAGGGGAGGCAGTTTAGAAAGAAAAGTCCCCCCCAAACCAAACAAAACCCCCTTTATGCTGCTGTGAAGGTGGGAATATTGTCCTCAGAGTCCCTCAGATGTTTCTCTTCATAGCATTGAACAGATTTTAATTTTGCTTTTCTGTATTCTATGTGAGAAATCTTCCTCCTGCCTCCAATATGTTTCAAAGTCTTTTGGGCTGAGTTACATGTGAAATCCCTTGAGGTTTTCAGCCTGGCCAGAGCTTTATTGTGTTACTAATGTGATGGTTGTGCTTTGATGGTCTTTGACTGCCATTGCTGTAGGAGTGAAAATCCCCCTGAGCCAACAATCATTCACTCCTTCTTTCTCTGCATCCCATGGAATGGATGTTACTGATGTACCTTTGATAGGAGTTTTTAGATTTGAAAATGTCCTGTTATACAAATTCTGATCGGGGTGAAATACAAGCTGCAAAAGACATAATGGAAACGTGGCAGGATGGGAATAATTTCTGCTTCTAGAGAAGGCATCATCCATCCTCACAGGTTTTATCATACATGCATAAATACTGATGGCTGAAGGGGTTTGAAATGTATTTTTATCAAGGTCAGAGTTTTAGCTCATAGCTCAAGTATCAAGGGTTTAGTGGTGAACAGAGGTTTAGATCTTGTTTTTCCCTATTCATAATTCGAAAAAAAACCTTAACAAAACAACAATCAAGTAAAAACATACTAGAAGGAAGTCATAGGAATGAACTGGTCACTCTAAAATGTAAATTTCTAAGTTTTGTGCAGATGCAATCAATCTCTAAATGTAAAAAATCTGCGTGCACCAGCAATTTGTAGCAAAATGGGTATCATGTGCATAAATATGTATATTAATATATAATCTCTATAAGTGTGTAAAAATGCACTCTGAGCAGTCATAACTGAACTGAGGGACATTTGTCATGACTAGGGACATGAATAGGAAAGGAAAATTACTTTTTTTCCTTATGGTGTGCTTTCTTTTTCTTTGAGAGAAATGATACATTCCCTGCCTCTTTCTCATCTACATTACTGATAATTGATACATCTGAAGAAATACTGGTAAATGAAACATAATTTTAAGCTTCTTCGTTGCCTTCTGAGAATCTTAAAGTAATTTGCTTTTAGTAAGGAATTCACAAAGGATGTCACTGTTATAAAACTGGTTGTCATTGTAACAATGATAATTTTTTAAAAGGCGAGACATCTAAATCACAGAAAAGCTAAGCTCAGGGTTTTCAGAGCACTTTAAGTACATCATTTTTGTGGTTGTTTGCTTTGAGTTGCTTAATGTAGTCATCTAAAATTCAAGGCTCCTAAAATCACTCCATGGAATCACTCCATCACTACATGGATTTTGCCCAAGATCACAGTGGGAATCTGTAATGCTGCTGGGCCCAGAACCTACGTGCTGATTCTGACCTTGCTTAAGCTAATCTTAAATCTTCTATAGTTATTAATGTCAGTAGATTTACTTTTTATACAAAATTACTGTCACAAAGATTAAAATTCAGGTTTCCAGACTTTTCATCCTGTGCTTTAGCTCAGCAGAAAATAATTCTTTCTCCATATGCTATTTTTTGGATGGGCTTTAAAATCAGATGCTTATCTCAGTCTCTTCTTTTGGCAAAAGTGAGCTGGAAATCCCAGCTGGAGATTTCTATTCTGGCTGTGTCAGAAATGTCTTGGGAGCAGCTTTCTTTGCAGTGTTTCACTGCTGCTCATTCTGCTCCCATTCACAATATGGGGAAGTAGAAAACAAAATTTATATTATGGTGTTTTAGACTAAGGGAAACCTCCTTGATTGGTTTAGAGGTCGCTGGAAACACTCACGCTTTTAAAAAGAGCCATGTAGCTGGAGACAAGCTCACAAGTGATTTTTATTTTCTCTCTTTACCTCAGGCAGAACACCAAGGGGAGAATTTGAGTCAGTGACATCTAATAAAGCTCTTAAGTTCATACTCAGTCCTTTGACAGTCAGGGTGTTAGGCATAAGATGTTTTGTCTCTCTGATTCCACATTTCTATGTGCATGTACAAGTAATGATGATGCAAGGAGGTAAAGCTCAGCTGTAGATGCATTTCAGGTTTTACCTTGTTGATAAAACCATCCCTTTTTCAAACAGATTGGAGTCACTGCTTGCCTAGCCATGAGTTTCTCCTTTATTATGGTCTTAATCATGATTCAAAATATCCTGTAATCTCTTAAGAATGCCTCCTTTCCTTGTGTAAGAGGAGCACTCAGATTTTTTCTGTGTCTCGTAGCTGTGGTTCAGTCCAAGGGAGGTGAGAGAATGTGCTACTTCAAAGGTGATTTAAGTGAGCCTAATATTTTAGGCTCTTTCAGAGACTTTTCGTTTTCAACAAGGACCTCCTGAATCTTGGTTTATCCCCAGGTGTTTCCACTGACATATAACTGGCTCTGAGAACAACCATGTGTGTTCTGCTAATGGGAGTCAGCACTGGCGTGCTCCTCAAAACTCTGTGTACAGCCTGGCTCCTGCTCCTTTCCCAGCTTGATTGACTTGGAGTGTTATCTTGGAGGGAGCTGGCTCTGAAAACAAGAGTAGGTGGAAAAAGTTTCACTGAAAATAACAAATTAATGTTTCCTGTCTTCTGTCCACACAGACTTTTTTGGACAGAGCTTCTGCTGAGGTGTGTACCATATGTAAGCACTCTTTAAAGCTGGTTACTCTCTGGTGTAGTGACCTAAAGAACAAATACAGAATTGTTGAGTGGATGAGCTGCAGGTTTTTCCCTTCTTCTTTGCCCAGCATTTCTTAATTTCTCTATTCATGTTTCAGTCCTGTGAGGGTTTTTGTTTTTTGTTTTTTTTTTTTTTTTTTTTTTTTTTTTTTTTTTTTTTTTTTTTTTTGCATGGGACATCAAACAGAACTTTGATTCTGTACTGCCAGTGAAAAGCAGGATTCACCTGTGAATCAGTAAGCTCAGAGTTAAGCCAGGAGGAAACAATAAACACCCATTGCCTACAGCTGGGAATTTGTAAAATGTGCAGCTGTGAGAGGGGCTGGAGGCTGTTGGGACCCTTTGACCCAGCTCTGACCCTCTTTGGAGAGGGTGGCTGTCCTGTCTGTCCACAAAGGACAGGTGTGGCAGCACACCTCCTCTTGTTCTGCCACTCCTGAGGGATCAGCACAAGAACCGCAAGAGTCCTCAGCAGCTGGATCATGTTGTGGTGGGATGATGAGTCCCCCCACATCTTTCTTTGGCTTTACATAAAAATTTTTATGTTTCCTAATAAAAGTGGTGTCAACAGAGCTGAACAGTGATTCCTGTTTTGTGGCAATGATTGTTGTGGCTCACAAGCTTGGTGGGTATGAGTAGAGACTCTTTAGAAAACTGTAAGAAAAAACCCCTATTTTTACTCCAAAGGAAGGTCCTGATTATGACCTATTAGCTTGATTGTGGAAATCAGGATTGTATTTACATTGCCAATACCTTAATTTGTTGTCTTGGAATTTTAGCTTTTGAAATAACTTCTCATTTGACAAAAAAAACAGCCTAACTTGCTGTCCTCCAGTGCCTTCCATCAGGCCCATCCACCCCTGGCTGAAGAGCAAGATTTGAGAGGGTTTGGTGCTGTGTTCATGTAGCAAAAATGAAGAATATTCCCAGCCTGGCATTGTCACTGCCTGCCCTGTCCTGCCTCCCTTTTCCTTGTCAGTTCATTTAGCTAATTCCTTTCCTCTTAAATTACTCCCTTCTGCTTAACAACTTTCACAACTTGTTTGCAGCCACCCGCAGTCACTGTGGTTGTGTATTCTTTTCTGGGGGATATATTAGACTGTTTATTTAGGCTGAAAGCTGTGAAGGGAAGGTTTGCAACTGTGTTTTCATGCTGTCAAACACCACCAGAGCCTGACCATTGTTTGTTTCAAAACACCCTGCAATAAAAGAAATTGATGTCGCATGCATTCATCAACAAAAGTCATAAAGCAGTTGTAACTAAATCCCTTTATTTATTGAGCTGCTGAACCCCAAGACTTTGTGAACGGGCCAGAGAAAGGCAAATGTGGCCCACAGAGACTTCCCAGAGCAATTGTTGCTCTGAAGAGCCCATTTCACTTCACCTGCTCTCCCCTCCCCGCTAGTTCCCATCAGCATCTCTGCTTGGAGCTTCTGCTCCAGGCTCCAATCAAGCGAGCACCCAAACTCCTAGAGGTACCATTTTGCAGCAATATGAGCCTAATTGTTTCTAGATTGAATATTTTCATGGGGTATCAGTCTCAGTGTTCCTGGAATTAGCGTGCTCACTGAAGGATTGAAGATGCTTATCGGGCCCGACAGCTTTGGTGTCAGCGGGATCAGCGGCAGCCCCGCGAAACTGCGCTGGGCTGGCGACAATATTTATCTATGCGGAATGGAGACATATGGCCAGAATCATCCGCTCCCTTTCCTCAGTAATTAAAACATCTGGGAGCACAAAAGGGCTGTAAGAATAAAAAAAACCCTCACCAACCCTCTCTCTGCTAAATAAAACAGGAGCATGGTGCCTTTACATAATTGCCAAGGCTTTCTCTTGCTGTTGTGGCGGCGTCTCTGGAGGACCAAGCTTCTCTAATGTTTTTTGAATGTGTGACGGTCAATAGAAGCACAAACTGAGCTGAGCACAGAGCTCAAACTTTTTGTTAATACTGTATCTTACTTTATTTTCCAAAGGGTGGATTTGAATGCTCCTGAGAGGGATTGGGGATTATTTAAGGAGTAGCAAAAGCATACTGAAGTCATCAACTGTTTTACAGGCTGTGATTACACAGTGATAGCTTTCTGTGTCTGGAGTATTCTGTAGATATATCTCTGATAAACACTCTTTCACTGAGAGCTTTGAGGTTCAAATTCAGACCAGGGCAGCATGATGACAGCTGTTATCATTTGATGGATATTCAGTAGAGTGTGTGAAGCGTGTTTAATACAGTTTTATGTAATTTTCAGAGATTATGTGTCCCAAGCACAAAGCCATCTCAAAATGAAGTAATAGTCTAACTTCTTGTCCCTTGCGAAATCCCCAGCAGAGCTGTGTGCTCCCAGCCTTGCAGGGCTGGACTTCAGAAGAGGAATCTTATTTTTGATATATGACACTTTTAAATCCCAAAAACTTGTCATCTGCAGAGGTGGGCAAACATTTAGAGAGTTACTGTTGTTTTATTGTATACAAGGCTCAAAATGTAGTGCTTTGTAGAGACTTTTTTTTTTTTTAATGGAGTAAGTTCATAGTACTGTGAAGGTTGAAAAAGACCTTAAAGATAACAATGTGCCAGCTGAGCATATGATCTGAGTGGATGTTATTCAGTCTCAAGTACCTCAGTAACATCTCATCCACATTTTGCTGGCACTGGTGTATTTACCCAGTATCTTCTGAGGGAAGCCTGAGAAACTGAGGCAAAGGGGTGGAATAGAATTGCCCACAAACACGTAAAAATCTGTGGATAATGTGGAAATTGAATTAACCTCCTCTGAGGTTCCTCCTGGGTGAGATTTCTGTGTTTGGAAACCATGGCTGAGCAGTACCCAGTGCTCCCACCAAGGAAGCAGACTAGAGGGTCATAATGAATTTCAGCTAAAATCTGTGCAAGTAAAAAACCCACTCTCCCTGGGGAATGATACCAGAGCCAGTTTGTCTGGAACTGCTCATTGCTAGGCCCCAGTCTGTGATATCTGCACCTGAGTAACACAGCTGGGCCAAGCACTGCCCGGGCTGCTGATGGAGATGATTGCCCTCACCTGTTGTTGGGGCTCACCTCCCCTCCCTGACTCCTTCAGAGCAGGAGTTTGGTGCTGACTGCTCCATGGCTGAAGTGAGGGTGCACCCTCCTTGCCTTTTAGGTGCCTTCTGGATTTAAAAACATTTCCAGAAAGCAGCTATGCTCCCTTCCATGCTCTGGCAGTGATACAGCAGCAGCTCTTGGCATCTGGAGACTCTGCTTTTACAACTGCTCCAAGGTTAAGGGCTTCTCTGTGGGCAGCGGTGGGGCTGCAGTTTGCTCCTGTGTGAAGGAGCATCTCCTGCCTCCAGGTTCTCTTTAGGAATCCTGTGTGGGTGCCTAAAGAAACCTCAGCTTGTTGTGTCTGGTTTGTGTGGGGCAGGAAGAGGTAGGGCCCAGGGTTTGTGAGGTTTGTAGGTGATAGACTTATGGCTTCAATTTTCAGAAGAGCTGTAAGGAAGGACATGGGATGAAAGGCTGGTCTAGGGAGGTGAATGAAATGGAAGCAGAGGAGAGGTGATAAGGAGAAGAGGATTAAGTTCTTTGCTGGGAATTTAGGAAAAAACATGGAACTGTAGAAGCTGGGTGTTGCTGGAGTTTAGTTTGCCCTTTACACTTGTTTCCAGCAGTACCCATGCAAACTAAATTGGGAGCCATTGGCAGTAAAATCCAGATTAGCTTTAATATAGTACTGGAAGTGCAGCACCTCTGTGCTAATTTAGCTCTTTGTCAATAAAATGAGCTCTTGTGATGTTTCCAGTAACTGAAGTGGCTTTTGACCCCGCTGGGTCCTGCCGTGCTGCAGAGCTTGGGCAGCACAGCTTGGCTCAGAAGTGAGGCGTGTAAGGAGAGCCTTGGGCAATCTCACTATCCATATTTCTGATTTCTCCTCCATACATCTTATGGCTCATTTTAGCTGAAGGTAGCCCTCCCTGCAGTGTTAGCAGCTATTGCATTTTGTAGAATACCCCAGATAATGACAAGCGATCTTTTTCCTAAAGAAAACTTATTCCAGTAGAGGTCCAATCCAATATATTTATATGACAAGCAGCTGAAGCCTTGAAAATGTCTAGCTGGCTCAAAGATTCAATTAAATCCAGCCCAGTTCTAGGTGTACTTCTTAATTAAAGTATTTGACATCCACACAGACATAAATATTTATGCTTAGTAGAACCCATCCCAAACAGCAAAACAAATTACTCTGACAACATGGAACACATGAATGCTCTCTGTGGCTCTATTATCTGCATGCATAGCTTAAGTTTCAGCAGGTGTCATTTTACAAACTGTGGAAGAAGCTGTCAGATGTGTTTGGAAGAGGGCTGACAGTAAGAGGGAAGGTGATAGCTTTAGTGGGGATGGAACAAGAATTCTGCAAGCAGAATCGTGGGCCCAATTCTGACCTCACTTTCTTAGGCTCAGCAATCTGGGCTGTATTCTCAAAGCTTTGATCTTTTACCTTGTCTGGGTGCCACAAGAAACCTGGCAGCACACGCAAATATGGCAACAGGTCATTTTTACCTTGAGGATTGTGAATATTTGTTTGGTGGGTTCCACATTGCTGCCTCTTATGCTCTGGCCAGTAGCCTCAACCAGATATGTGTTATATATCTGTGTTTCCTGATTTCCTAACAAATCCAGAAAGCATCCAGTCCCTCATAAATTCCAGTGTTATCAACCCATAATTCCTGCAGCCCCACAGTCTAGCACAGACAAGCACTTAGTAAGATATTTCGGGCTTGTGTTTTTCTGCTTGCTTTGGAAGTTGAAGTTACTGGCATGAACAGAGTTCTTAATTTATAGCATTAGTTAATTTTCCCTGGAGACTCATGATCCTAAACTATCTCAGTCCTGTATTTTGGGCCCAATCAAATGGCATAATGAGGGTGGTCATGATTTAACATTCTTCTGGCTGGTGTTAACAAGGGATCTTGGATTTGGAAAGACCCCAGTGTTCAAACAAAAAAATAAATCTCAGAAGAAAGGTTCAGAACCAAGATGCATACAAGATTAGGTGTTTCTGCTTTGTTTACCAGCCTTCATTTAACCCCTGATTTTTGTTTTCCCCTGTGCTTTACTGTTGAAAATGGGATTAAAAAAGCAAACCCAAATTGGGGGACATCTCATAGAACAGAACACACTTGCATTTATTTTATTTATTTAGCAACAGACATCTATTTTTAAAGGAGTCAATAATCACTCACATCCCTGCTTCCAAGCAGGAAGAACACCAGTCATAAATAGTGTAACAGACTTGGTGCCAGGTGAGCATCTGCATATTTTTTCCATTTACCTCCCTTTGTGCTGGTGATGCTCCAAGACCCCAGAAAACTGACTCTGCCCCTCTCCTCCCTTCTGCTGTCACTTAAGGAGTGGCCACCCCTTTATCCATCCCACCCTGGCTGTTCCCTGCATGAATATCCCAAGCTCTCACATTGGCCTCTGCCCCATGTAGGAGAATTCAAACCACCCTCAGTGCTGCTGGCTTGGAGCAGGGCAAGGGAGAGGCAGGGATGCCCCCAGGGAAAACTCCATTTGTGCTGATGCCTTCTTGGGGCTACCTGAAAACCGAGGCCAGATAAAATTAGGAGAGTAAAAAGTCGTTATATTTATTGAAGGGCCTTCAGGTACTTTTTGGGCAGAAAAAGCCACCCCAGGAGCTACACCCAACATGGACCACAGGTCACAGGTTTTCACACTTTTATCAGTTTGGTCCATTTGCATATTGGGGGTTAATCTCCCAATTACAGCTTTAGGTAATGAAGTCATTTACCCCAAATTTGCTGCCCCTGACTCACTTTTGCTTACATCTCTCAGGCCTGAGGCAGTGAGGGGTCCTTGATTCCCAGGCCTGGAGAGGAATTGTTGTGTCTGTCCAAAATGGGAAAGCAGCAGCTCAGGCTGTACATGGAGCTTAGAGTTACACACTAAAGAATTGCAGCCTTACAAACATATGAAAAATACAAAAGCTAAAATCCTAAAGGCATCAGTGCCCCTTTTCCCTGGGCACATTTGGAGGAACACAGCACACAGCCTCCTGTGGGGATGTTTATCAGAGTGCAGGGTGGAAAAACCTGTCCAGGCTTTTCTAGGAGCTGTTCCTTGGGAGAGCAGCCCAGATTTACACAGCCAGGCTGCGTAGCTGGTTAGTGTTAACATTGCCTCTGTGAGCATTGGGGGAATTGTAGTAAATCTTCCAAGAATGGAAAGCTGGTTTCATCTTGTTTGACACATTGTTTCCTGATAAGAGCTGCTGGGAAAATACTTCAGTTTTCTTGTCAGACCAAGCTCACTGAGTTGCCAGGAGAGACTCTGAGTCCACGAGGTCCTGAAAAAGAAATTTAAACAGTCACGCTGTGGAGGGAGCTTAAACAGTGATGTGTGAAATGGCTGAACACCAGGGGCAACTTTCTGAAGTACAGATAAATGTAAAAGTATGTGGAAATATCTCTTTGTTTCTGCCTGACAAAGAAAGGTGAAGCTTTTAATTTTCTCTGTGATTCCTGGTTGCTGTTGCTGGTTCTCCAGCTGAGCGGTTTGATCCTGACTGAAATTTGCAGTAACCAAAAACTACAAACAAGGGACTTGTTCACCTGGAGAAATTTTGGAGAGCCAAGGTGACTCAAATGATGCTGTGTAGTTTCAAGGCAATAAGAAAAAGACATAAATCCAGTACAGGAATGTGCTTTTATTTTTTAATTTTTGGTGGGGGGCTGAAGGGGTTTGTGTTCACTGGAGCTTAGTCCTGCTGCAAGTTTGTTCTTTATGGTGTAGTTTGTGTTCCCATGCATCCCAAGATCTCTCATCATCCCACTGATGCTGTTTGGAATCACAGTCTTTATTGCAGAATGCTGTTTCAAAAGTGTGAGTGTGTGCCAGCAAACACAGGCACTTCTGTTCTGAAAACCCAAAGCTTGGATAATTCTTGAGCTTTTTTTGTGTGCATGAAGTTAAACATTGCTCTAGGTTTTGGTGGAAAACCTGCACTAAAAATTTATGCCAACCTGTGTTACAACCCACAGCCTGTGCATGGGCTCGACAGGACTTGATGGCTGGTTTGTGACTGAACTTCTTTCAGACTCTGAGCTTCAAGGGCTGCAAGCTCAGATAAAAGTAAACAGACTTTCCATGAACCACAGTGAACTGAAGCCATTATTCTCAGCAAAACTCACTCTGAGTGGTGTTCAGCCCTGAACTGCATTGACTCCAGCAGAGAGCGAGCATTTGCTGTAAAACAATTGTGGATGTTTATTTTTGGCATCTCTGAAAACCCAGCCATGAGCATAGGTGTGTAGTGAGGATTTATTTGCCACCTAAGCTGCAAAGTATATTCAGTGTAGAGAACATGAGAATGAAATTAAAACATGAGTGTGGATAGGGGCATGATTTTATCATCGGATCTGTGTGAAGTAGGAAATACATCTTCATAGCCTGTGAACATTTCTTTTCAATCTGAGTTTCTGGATGTAAGAAAGGATAAACACTTTTGAAAGAGCACACTCATGACAGACACACACAGTGACAAACTTTTAAAAAATACATGTCCCTAATTTTCTGAGCAGCTGTTTAAAACTAGATACATGTCAAAAATTACCTTAGTGATGTCAGCTCAGCCTTTTGCATTTTTCACTACCTGTCCCTGGGCAAATTCTGATCCACCACCCTGCACAATCAGAGATGTGTTTCTTCTACAAATTAAAGTAGTTAAGCAAAAAGAGAGCTTGAGTAGAAAAGTTTATAAATTAGCTATGAAGTTCTGTAAACATGTTTGCTGCTTTTTTTTTTTTTCTTTTAAGACTTAATTGCAGCTCTAAATGTTTAATCTGGAGATTTCAGCAGCAGATATAGCTAAGGGTTCTGATGGGGCTGCTGCAGCACAGCCTCCTGTCTGTCAAATGGACAGTGCTTCCAGAAAAACAGCCCAGATTCCCCCAAAGACATCTGTGTCAAATTGATGATGAGCTTGACTGGCATCTTAGAAAGATCTTGAGATGGCAAGATTAACCCTCAAATGGCCTGGGAGGCAAAGGGCATGGCATTTGAAAAGAGGGCCACACACAGGACTTGGCAGGTGGAAAAACCTGCAAGGCTCAGCTAAATGCAAGTCTCCTTCAGAAATGTTAACTTTGGAACTGGGGGGTGGCAGTGCAGGTCATGCTGTTGGCTCTCCCTGGATTTCCTTGGGGTGGGACAAGTTTTTAGGATGGATTTTCTATGGAAATAGTCAGTGTGGAGTGCTTTGTGGAAGTTTGTAGGCTGTGTAAAGTTTTTCAGGCAATATTTTGGAAGGTCCCAAGCATAGAACTCTAAAATACTCTCAGCTGGGAGGAACTCACAAGGATCATCAAGTCCAGGTCCTGGCTCTCAGCAGAGCAGAACCAAAAATCTTACCCTGTCCCTGAGGGCATTGTGTAAATGCTCCTGGAGCTCTGGCAGCCTTGGGGCTGTGACCACTGCCCTGGGGATAAAAAGTGCCCTTCTTATCATCCAAACAAACCCTCCCATGGCACAGCACCTGTGCCATTCTCTTGGGTCCTGCCCCTGCTCACAGAGAGCAGAGACCAAAGCTGCCCCTTGGGAGGAGCTGCAGACCCTGTTGAGGTCTGATCTCAGTCTGCAGCTGCTCCTTGTATGGCTTCTCCTCTACACCCTCCACATCTTGGTGTTCCTCCTTCGGGCACTTTTGGTAAATTTATACCGTTTTCATACTGTGGTGCCCAAAACTGCACCCAGGACTCGAGGTGAGGCAACACCACCACATCTCCTGCTTTTCTCCAAACTGGAGAAATCCATCACAGCTGGCCCTTGGTGCTGCTCTGGTGCCACCAGATACTAATGAGACACCTTAAAAATTCAACAGTAGCTCCTTAATGTTTCCCCGAGGGAAGATAAAGAACGTGAAAGACCAACAACTGCCCTGATAGTAAAGGAGAGCAGCTGCCTGTGTTTGAATTTCCTTGTGTTTGAGGTTCTGTGCTTGTGTAGTGTCAGCAGGGTGACTCCTGGAATGGAAGGAGCCAGTTCCTCTACTGGTGTGTACTGGTGGGACTCTGCTGCTGTCACTGGAGCAGGAGTTATTTACACCAGAGGAAGAGCTGACCTTCATAAATTGTAAATAGTCCTTGACAGAAATATGTACCCGTGGCCTTGTCAGCTCTCAAAGGTTTTGTCAGTGTTGGTCTACTGGTAAATGCTCTGGCAAACTTCCTCTAGCAGAGCCAGCAAAATCTTGTCCTTCCTGGCCTCCTATTCCAGCATCTCCTACAGCAGAAAGAAACCTAAAAGAGCCACATCTGACCCAAAGTGAGTTCTGCTGCTGTGATTGCATCTGTGGCACAGTGATGTTCATTGGAAACTGTGTCCCTGAATTTCTCAGTGTCTGGATTCTTAGCAAAATTGTGCATTGTAGGTATGGCTTGATGTCTGTAATAACTCCACCACTGGAAGTAATTGACTGTCTCAGTGAATTTAGCTTTTTTCCCAAGGTTTGTCAGTGTTTCTAGAGCTGAAAAAAAAAAAAAAAAAAAAAAAAAAAAAGCTTACATTCTGGTCATAAGGAGATAATCATATGTCTTTTAAACATTATTTCTAGGTCTCATAAAAATACAGGCTAAGGCAAAGATTTGGGGTTTTTTCTCAGGATAGTCACTGGCCTCAGTTTGAAAATAGTCTTTGGAAACCAAATGTAAATTTTATCAAAGTCTTATGTTGCTTGTGGTGTTATGACAGCATTAGAGCCCCCTGTCCCTCCCCTGTTTCTTGGGAATTAATCAAAGTGTGCCTGACATTTTCTGAGGATCAAAATAGATATTTAATAGTGGATAAATACCGAGATTGTTTTATTCCTAAGAATGAGCAATAAATTGCCTAGAAACAGTCGCTGAGAATGTAAAAATTATTTAATACCTATTAGGCAGAAGCTGATGGACCTCAAGGCACTTTATTAACAAGGAACACGGCTCCCACGTAGTGTTGTGATTGATATGAGTGTCTCCATGTACAGATGTGAAATACTAATGGAGGCTTCAGGAGAAGAGTTAGGGCTCTCCTGGGGATTTATCACATTGCTTCAGACTGGGGAGAAGCAGAAGTTAACAGGGAGTTGTAAAGGCTCCTGCAGGTTTTCTCACCTGCTGTATATACTCGTTTAGGAAACAACAGGTTTATTGAGGAGGAGATGGACTCTGAAAATATGAAGTTTTATGAAAAAATGTGTTCAGAAAAATTTGAGGACACATGAAGGCCAAATGGGAGCTTCCCAGAGTAGAAATCCCTTTAGTTTACAAGTTTCTTTTGGGGCTGCAGGATGAGAGAAGGTGTAAACAGAGCTGGAAGCTGTAAATTGGGCTGGCAAATGCAGCCTTCAGAGAGCCCTTCTGACAGCGTGGATGGTGCCCAGGAGAATCCTGGCTGTGATGGAGAGCCAGGGGAGGAGCAGCAGCCATTTCAGATAAATGCTTCCTCTTGGTCTGTTCTCTGGCATCATAAATACAGGGGGCCAGAGTATGATCCTCTGTGTGAGGACATCCACCAGCTCTGGGTTTGTGGGTCATTAATATCTCAAAGTTCTAAACTGGCACAGACCACAGTGGTTTACAGCAAGTGAATTAGATCAATTAATTTCCAACCCAAACCTAATGGGCATTTTAGAAAAGGATTTAATGTCTCATTTACTCTCTACAGTTATCTTGTTAAATGCCAATTAAGTATCTAAATATTTCTTACAGCCTTAATGAATTACAATATAATAAGTAATAAATGATCACTTGTTTTTGCTAACATGCTGAAGTCTGTTGTTAACTTGAGTAAGTGAACATTAAATTTTCTTAGGACAGTTGTTTGTGCCAATGAAAGAATTATTTTTAATAACACTGTGATTTTTAAAGTAATATAACTGGTAGACTACACTCTTTTTTCTTTTTTTTAGTCCAGTAGGATAATGTCAACAAGAAAAAGTTGAGATTGCCCTTTAAAGGTCATATGTTTGAAAAAGTTTTTAAACTTATTTTTTCTCCTAAATTTTGCAAGTACTTCTGTTTCCTCCAATTAGCTGATGATGTAATTAACCCCATTCTCACATGTGGTTGCACAGCTAAACTGAAAATCTGGCCCCACATTTTCAAACTGATGAAATTATTATTGTGGAATTTCAGAGTGCAGTAGCACAGGTGTGTTTTTCCAAGTGTATTTGGTGTCCTCCAAAAACATCTGTGACTTTTAAATTTTTTTTTATTATTTGCATGAACCACTACAGAATATATATGAGTACACAGGTACAAACAAAATACTTGGAGGTGATTTCCCCCCACACACTTATATTTGGGCTCCATCTTTTCTTTCTATTATTTGAGAACCATATGCAAACATCAAGGAGGTGATTTTTAATCAATCCTTTCAGTTACTCTCAAAGAGAAAGCAATCTCATTCTTTGGGACCAGCTGGGTTATGTCAAGGAAAGAGGTGCATAAAGCTGCAAAATCCTGCAGATGGGGTCAGCTGGGGTGAGGCAAAGGACAGGATCTCCCCAAGGCTGTGAGCAACCCCTGCAATGAAACCTGGGCTGCACAGATTCCATGATAATGGTGCTGTTGGGTTCTGGATGTATTGCAGTGAAAGATCTTTCACTCTTTCGAGGCCTTGGTCCATCTGATGAGGCGAATCTGAATAAATTAACTTTGTAAAGCCAGCTCCTCCTGCAATAAATTAACAGGGCAGCCTCAGGTTCCAGCAGGATGAGGAGCTGTGGCTGGCACTGGGTTTTTGCAGAGTGGCTGAGCCTCCTGAGCTGAGTGGAGCTGTTGGGGCATTGGGAGCTGTGCCTTGCAGCCATGCCCACAGCTTTCTGTTCCTACAGCAGAGCTGGCTGGTGGTTTTCTGTGCTTTGTTCCCAGATTAGGGGTCTTTGGAGCATTCTGCATGTATTGTTCCTAAGCAGTGTCTCTGTGCATTGTATTAAAGAGAATGCAAAGGGATTTCATCTCCTGTGCTGTGTTAAAGAGAATAGAAAGGTATTTTCAGAGTCTCTTTTCTTTGAGCATTGTCCTCCCTATTTATGCCAGCAATTAGTTTATTCTTAAAAGGAGGAAAATAGAAAAAAAGCAGCACACAAGCACTCGAACTGTGCAGCTCCCTAAGTGCTTTTTTCCAATTTATGAAACAAACAAAACACAAAAATCCCCTCCGAAGTTAAACTAATATGAAACAGCCCCAGCATTTGAACTTGTCGCACGAAGCTGGTTTAAATTTTAATGTGAGCTCTGGAGTAGATTTGTGTAAGGCAAGGTAAAGCAAGTCCCATGAAATATTGATTCTGTACATTTTCTTATGAATTTTTATACTCCAATTTAGTAAATTTTTCATCTCGCCTGCACTTAGAGGTTGCCTATAAAGTCGTTACTACCAATTGTATTAACTGTTGTAAATAAATCATCTTGGTTTGGGCTATTTGTATGAACATGGGCCGACAGGGCCCGGTTTTGTTTGAGCTGTGCTATGTTATGGCCTTAGCCTGAAAGGGCTAAAAAGGGATTATCAAAATTTAAAATCCATCATGGCACAGTGGCAGAGCTGCAAAGCCCAGGAGCATCTGTCAGAGGCAGGAATCTTCCTTCTGCATGTCCCACCTGGATCAGACAAAGCAGCAGGGAGGGGCCTCCAACAGGAAGTTTTTTTCTGTTTTATGTCAGGAGAAAATGAGGTGGGAGGGGTGGCAATGCCACCTGTGTCCTCATACCTGCAGATCACTCCACTGAAGAGAAGAATAAAAACTATAAATGTTTTCAATGCTTAGGTATCGATTGATTGTAAAGAGTTTTCATTAAAATGCCACGTGCAAAGGGACATTAGAACATCTGATTTGAGGGAAATCAGCAAGTAAAATTTTTTCCTTTGGCAGTTTCAAGCCTCTACGTCCCAGTTTTCTCTCTACCCAGAGCTCAATCATGAGCTCTAACTAATATCCTCCATCAAACCTAGCTTAGATGTTCACACTGCCTCCTCATCTCTAATTATAACATATTAAGTGGGCAGGTAGGCAAGATTCTGTTCTACTTTTTGTCTCTGTATGAAACACAGAGAAACATAGGTTTTCTGATGCTTTTCCTTTTAAAATAATAACTTTTAAAACGGTACATAACATTCAGCTGAATAACCTTAGTGATTCCTTTTCTATGAGCTATTCTACTGGTGAGTTTGGCTACATAACAGAAACACAGCATGAGAGTTTCAAGGTGTTTAAGTGGTCTCATTATTAATTTTGAACTGTATTCTAATTAATGCATTTTATTGCTTTTAATTTGGTTTTCAATGCCCCTCTTCTGCTGAAACTCTGACTCAGTGAGCTTCAGCAACGCTGTGCTGCAGGCTGGTCATGTCTGGACTCTGCTGTAGACACAAGTGCAGGCTGTGAGCTATTGATGTCAGTGCAGCTCTTTGAGTCATAAATGTCAGCAATAATTTGATGAGGGCCTGGCTTGAAGCAAGTTTTTTGTATGTGCTTACACCCTGTAGTCTTGAGAGGTGCTTAAATATCTCCTTAAAGCTGGAGAATATGCTTCAGTGTTCTGAAGATGGATGACACCAATGTGGCTTGCTGTGGTTGATGTATAAATAAGAACAG
This sequence comes from Cettia cetti, assembly GCA_013401135.1. NCBI lineage: Eukaryota > Metazoa > Chordata > Aves > Passeriformes > Sylviidae > Cettia > Cettia cetti. The sequence continues at coordinate 6,468 of VZUI01045533.1, read as the reverse complement.
ATGGTTTATCCAGATTCTAGTTAATGGCAATTAAACTCTAATTTGTTATTTTATACAGAACAAATCTCTGTTAAATTTCTGGTTTTGTAAATATTCTGAAACAATGTTTTTTGAGATACTGTCATGAATGTTTGGGCTATTTTGAGATAAGCCCTATGGTAATTTGATAACAAAACATACTAGGTGTACTTCTCCTGATTCTTTGTTCTCTATGTATAATTATCCAACCATTTTCTATTTCACCTTCCTTTGAATAAAGATTATAAGCTTATTTTCACAGTAGCCCGAAGCATAATATTTTTCATAAAATGAACCTGTTAATAACAAGAAATTTAGTGTTTGGAGATAACGGCAAAACAATTCACAACTGAGAGAAATTCACTCAAAGTGTGCAAATAATCTTCTAACTTGTCCTCTTCTATCCAAGCTGAGTCCTGCTCAGAAATCAGATGTGCTCTCTTGATTTGTGAGTTGCTTGTAGGTTGATTTCTTAGATAGATTTAAAGGGTTTGGGTGGTTTTTTTTAGTTCAGAATATCAATAATATCCAAGGAAAAACTCGACTATTTTTTCCACAGGAGCAGCACCTCATTAGTTAAAAGGCTCTCTGTGCTAATCACCTCGTATTCCGTTTAATTTGCCCTCCTTGGCTGGAGCTGACCTTTCAGCTGTCTGTATATGGGGAGTGTTTGTGTAAACAGCAAAGGCTCCCGTTAATTACAGAGCCTTCCTCCCATTCAGCAGAGCCGTGTCCGGCCTCCTCTGATGGCCAAGGCGATAGCAGAAGCTGCTGGGAGACAGGAAGGAGCTTGCAGAGAGGGAAAACTCTGCAGGGAAGGAGAGAGGGAGGCAGGAGGCAGTGGGAGCCTGCCCTGCACTGGGGAAAAGGGAAATGGAGCAGGGGCCAGGCAGCACCTGGCACCGTGGCTTTGGAAGCTGTGGGAAGCAGGTCTGGGATTGCAGAGCTGAATTCTCACTCTGTTGGGGTTTCCAGGGTTGTAGCCTGAGAAGCCCTCACCAAATATTGGGGTTTGTGTCACTTTCCCCAATCTGTACTGAGGAGAGAGCTGACTGATGTGCTAAGAACCTATCCAAATATTTTCTCCAAACTTAGAGCCACTCCCTGAATCTTAGGAGAGTTAAATAATCAAGCCAACCCCTTTGTGTTGCTGCTTTTCCCCACAAAGCTCCCACTTTTTGTCCTCTCAGTGATGTGGAACTGCCTTTCCCTGGCACAGCATTTGTGGGACTTTATGCTCCCAGGAGAGGGGCAGGGTTTGGGCTCAGGTGCCTTTTCTCAAGGGATACGGATTTTTGTGTAGTGATGAATGGGATATCACTACAGAAAGCAAGGGAGATTGACAGCAAACCTTAAAGGTTTGGCATCTATGCTGCCTTGGTGTGGAGTGTCAAGACTGGGAAGGAGAATTAACTGTAGAAGAAAACCAAGTTTTTCCTTTGTGTGTTTGTTTTTACAACCCTGATTAGTGTTGGCTATTCTAAATCTCCCCGTTATTCAGCCTCATTGTAGATATGATGTTGGAATGATGGTTTGGATTGGATGGCAGCCCTGCTAGGGCTGTAAAATTTGGGGAATCTCAGATGTCACTCTTCCACTGCAAACCTGCATATTATTGATTCATTTTGTTTCAAAGATGCAAGAAAAATCCTGCTGTTTGATTGGAACTGACAAAGTGTAACTCAATCAGACATATATGAAAGAATTTGAGGGCGGCTAGAAACCAATGTTACATTAAGTTCAGATATTTAGACTTCAATATACATGGCAAAAGCCACATATTTAAATTTTTAAAAGCTATTTGGTCATCATGGTATTCTCAACCAAAAAAACCTTTCTTTTGAATAGCTGCTAAATGCATCATTCTCAAATTCTGTATGTGGAACAAATAAGATGAAGACACAGTTAATTGAAATGAGGGAAGGGAGGATGGTTGAATGCAGGTAGATAATCCTGCATGTTTCCAACAGGATTTTTAACCCATTGGCTATGCAGGGTTGCCCTCTTGGCTGTGACGTTACCCAGTGTGGTAAAAACAATTGCTCTGGTATGAAGCTGAGTGCCAGCCCTGTGCTCACACAGGGTCTGTTGTTAAAACATCAGCTAAACCTGCCAGTAGTTACATATGGTTAAGTGCTGTTAGTATTTCTACTTTTCTTTTTTTTAATCAATTGAGCAAGTAAAAGCCCAGAAAACTGTTTTGACAGAAAAATGTCTGATTTAAAAATATTCTGTCCATTTTTCACCTGAGATACAACTGGCAGCATGGGTAGCCAACCCCTGCTTTGTGTGTTGAAGTGAAATAATGATCACATTAGATATAAACTCCTGATAGAGGCAGCAGTTTTGGTGAATATCGGTTTATTTGCTGAGTTTCCTTAACTCCTCATAACTCACCCTGAACAGACTCAAATGTCAGGTGCTAGAAAGTTCAGCAGGGAGCAAGGTCAGACTCAAGAGCCCAGCATTTTCAGAGACTGGAGCAGATTAAGTTCACCCTTCAACCCTCTCTTCTGAGAATCTGCCGCTGCTGTAAACCCATTTTAGCTGTAGTACCCAAAAGTCTGACAAAAGGAAAGCAGAAACACTTTCGTGTGTATTTCTCCTGGAAGCAGGCAGTGTCAAGAAATGCAATTTTGTTAGATGACTGCATTAGCCTTGAACTTTTCAGACAGATCTAAATGAAGAGGAGGAGTTTTTCCTGGCTTCTAGGAACTGATGGGAGCCCTGTGGGGCGTAGGTTCAAATTTTTAAATGTTCACATAAAATCAGAGAGCGGTGTCCACGGGTGGAGAAGGGAAGAACATACCAGTGAGCACATGCAATCCTTCAGAGTTCATTATACAGCAAGTGCGTTTCAAAGGACCTTGAGAGCATGTTTCCAAGGGAGGGGTAAGGTCGATGCATGGATGGGAGAAGCCAATTGAAATCAATGGGAATTGATTTAGAGTCCGGGGGCACTGTGTTAAAATCTCCAGTCCTACGATACACCTTCATGAATATTAACAGCAGCGGGATCAATACGCAGCTGATTTTCAGATGTACAGCTGGCTCCTTTTCGTCTGTAGATTAAAGGCACGACAATCTTTCTTTCTTTAGATAAGACAGAGAATTCCAAAAAAATGGCTTGTGACTTTAGATCCCGTTCTCCAGGGCTGTTTGATGATGTTTACGATATTTCCCTACTTTTTTAACCGTGCGTTTTCCCAGTTAGGTTTATCTCCTGTCTGTTTGGAGGGTTCCATGCAAACAAAGCGGAGCTGCTCCTGGGAGGGCTGGGGTGGCTCTCGGCTGTGCCTGGGCGTGCTGGGGTTGGGGAAGCCCTGGTGCCTGCCCTGCTGCCGGCTGCCTGCCAGCAGATGGTGCCGCTCTCTGATGGATGCAGCGGCTGCACCGCACCTCCTGCGCACCTCCTGCTCCGCGCAAAGTCCCTGCAAAGCTCCCCTGCCTCCAAAGGTGTGCTCCGCCAGCCTGCCGGCCCCAGGGATTGGGCGCAATCCACCTGGAAAAGCTCTGCAGGGCTCACCTGTGATGCTGCGGACGGTGTGGCTGAGCGTTCGCCCTCCCAGACGCTGCCTGAGCTCTGAAAGTGAAATCAGACTTTTTCAAGTCTCCTTTTTTTCTCCCTTAACAAAGGATGCATGTTATTGGAAACATCCTGAAGGTTTTTATTTGTTTGTTTTGAAAGTGCGGGTCAGGATCCAGACTTGGCAGCTTGTCCTGATTTCCTTAAGGAGCTGAGCAAACGTCCCAGGTCCAACCAACTGAAATTCCAGGAACATTTTGGACTCCTCTTTACAGCAGACAAAGATTGCTGTGTTCAGGCAATTTAATGACAAAGAATATTGTCCCAGGCCTCTATATCCATTGCAAAATACTTATAGAAAGCTGGATATGTCTCAGGGCTTACAGATTTAATACTTTTCCCTATGGTTTATTTAGGTAGTATCTGGCAAAATGCACATCATTGAAAATATGCTTGTTTTATTCCAGTTTTTCACTATGGCTGGTGATAAAAACACAGACAATGCAAGATATGCACATTATCTCTGTCATCAGACACTAGAGGAAGTTACAGGAATTCCTCAGAGAGCCTGGGCTTGCTAAGGGAGGTCTAATGCACCCAGGAATATGAAGGGTTGCTTCCAGCCAGGGTTTGCTGTGTCCTTGTCCTGCTGAGCTGTTCCTGGCTGTTCCAGAAGTGGCAGAGTTACCCCTGTGCTGAATTCTGGTGATTGCTTGCACTTGTAAAGACATTGCTACATTTGCATGCTGTGTTTGATTTGTGCTTGAGACAGATCAGGTTTTGAGGCCATTTGCTTATATTGGTTTTTCAGTGGTCTTTGGTGGCTGAGTTGATGCCTGTGACAGGGGAAAAATAGCTTGAAAAAATAGGAAAAAAGTTAAAAAGTGGTTTCTGTAAGTTTGATAAAGGTCCATGTAATGGTGCTGCAGTGGCTTTCAGAACAGTGTTTGAAAAAATAGAAATGGTGTGGAGGAAGGCAATGGGAACAATGTAATACAAAATGGGGTAAACTTTGAGACTTTGTCTTTCTATACATTATTCATCACAGCTCATGAAAGGCGACTTGGCTTCTCTTGTGTTTTTGACGGCCAATTGGAAATGGTGAAAATGTTTGTAACTTCTATTGTGCTTTTTTTTTCTAATTAGACAAGACAAATAGTTTATGAAGAGCAAGGACAGAATTAATCATGGGCTCTTGCTCATCACAGCTGTGCTCTGAATGCCTGACAGAGCCACTTTATGGCATATAATTCAACATATAGAATAAATGTAGTACAAAGGACAGAGTTTTGAAAGCATTTTCAGTGGCGATCACGTTGTTTTGCAAAGTCCTGAGCATAACTGATTACAATTAAACTGAATGGGAACTGTGAGATGCTTTGGAAAGTGTAATCCTCGCTGGCATTTCCAAAGAGGAGATCTGAATCTGGATTACAGCTTTTTGTGCAATTTGGATATAATTTCCATGTCTAATTTGGTGGGTGCATAAATGTATTGAGTGTTTTCTGCAGGCAGTTGGTTACCTAAGCATCCAGCTCTCCCTTTGGGTTTAAAAGCATAGAAATCAGGAGGTTCTGATTGTACTTTCGAATCATATGATTAAAGCCTTCCCTCTATGTCAATCTGAAGATTAGAAGCTGTATTTGTATTCCATATGTACTATATATGTGTTTTTCTGAATGATCTGTTGCCAGTAGCAATCGTAATTAACGTTTCTTATGAACTTCAGAATGTATACAACTTGGTATTAGCTTTTTAATGAAATATCAACTTGCTTATTGCTCTTCAACACTTTTTCTTTCATCTTAGAATGAGTCTGAAAGTCTTGTGATGTTATACATTAATTTTAAAAGTCCTCTCCTATTTTACCTTAGTGACTATCCACACTGTACATAACATTACCCTTTGCATTGTAAAAGAATAGTTTAGCTTTACAGGGTGCAGCTGAAGGGGTTTCTCAGCCTTCTACCCGAGTCAGACTTCAAAAATGATCAGTGATCATTTTCACCTGCAAATGGGCATTTGTCTGCCTTGTACCTACTTGCACTGAATAACTGACCTACAAGCACAAATTCTGTCTAGAAGTGCAGAGTCAATTCATTTGCATATTTAAGTAGCAGTGTCCACGCTTTAGAGGTCTGTTTTAAGTCACTTTGAGCATGCTACTGACAGGCAGAAGTGTGAGCCTAAGTGTCAGTGCATAAAATGTCTAGCAGAAAAGAAAAGGGGTTATTCTCTATTACAATATTATTATATTGCTGAGATGTCTGTACATTTCAGGCTGAAGTAAAAACTGAATTGGATAAAAGTGTGGCTTGTTTGGCTCTCAGTTCATCCCTTGCTAGAACAAGATGTTCACAGGTTTCCATTTGATTCACTGGTGTTTGTATATAGTATGCTAAAACACCTGACTTAAACTCTGCCAGCTCTGGCTGGAAGTACTGGAAGCATTGCAACTACACAGATTAAAGTTTCAGAGAGGTGAGAGAAGCATCTGATCATGGGGGTGCCTGGTAAAAACAAACCTGGTCTTTCAAAACCTGCCCCAGCTGTCCCATGTCGTGGGATGTGATCAGGTTGTGGCCATTAGATCCAACACACTTTTGATAATCAGCTTTTAAAGCACGGGTTTTCATGGGGTGGAAGAGGAATCTTGGTTTGCTTGTTTGTGTTATGAGCAGACAGGTTTCCAGCGTGCCTGTCTCAGTGTCTGGTATCTCACATTGGTATTTAGAATTTGGGAGAGTCGAGATCCTCACAGGAAAAGATGATGGAAAACAAACCCGCTGCTCCTTCCTGGTGGTTGATACTTATTTCAGTACAGCAGCTCAAAGTTTCACTGGGCTCAGAAGTGCCAAACCAGCACATTTTGTACTCCTCAAAAAAAAAAAAAAAAAAAAAATTAAAAAAAAAAAATCAGCTTC